>JAOXJM010000001.1:209669696-209685152 GCA_026413425.1 Tringa solitaria | reverse complement strand
TCCTCTCTACTTCTTCCTGGTTTTATTCATCTGAGCAAAAAGAACTTTGTCTCTGCATGACCACAAGTGTCCTACTGGAGGTGACAGAACTTTAAATAAAAATACCCAACCTGATATATTCATTTTCATGGGAGAAAAAAAAGTTCTGTCAAAGCTAAGAGCATTTGTTTTCTGTCCCAGTATTCAGTAAACAACAGTTTGACTTGTTTGTGATTTATCAGTTGCTTTGACAGAAATACAAGTAATGCTTTTGAGGAACATCTGTGTTTTCTAGATGGTTGTAAATTGAACCTATGAGCTCTGTTCATAATGTGACAGTACCCATAAGATTTGATGTCTGTAGATACATATGTATGCAAATATACCTTTCCCTCTGATCCTGCTCACTAAAGAGTCAGTGACGCTGACAACAATTAGTGCTGGAACTCTTAAATTTTAAGTCCAGAAGGGCCTTTATTTGCTCTTGATATATATATATATACATATATAAAATACTGTTGCAACTGCAATTTCTTCATTAAGACCTCAAAATTGACTTATTGACATAATCCTGCAGTTTTTAAATTTAGGTACTATGCTTGCAAGGGTGTTAAATGTAGTAAAAGCTGAAGTTGGTATTAAATCACCTCAGTTGCTGTTAGTATTTTTTTCTTTGCTTTGTTTTAGAAGAGAGATTGCTTGAATTCTTCTCTTATTAGGTTGCCAGCAGGAAATCCAGAAGGCTGCTAGATAAAAGTAAAACTTTCCATGTGACGTGTGGTGTTACAATATGCATCTTCTCAGGTGAGATCTTACTGTGCTGAGCAGCAACTTGTTTGGGAAATGTGCATTAAAACAGTATTTTGTGATTTTTCTTATACAGTACATTTGGGGGTAGTCTTGCTCTGTGTTTCCCTGCCCTAAATTGTGAATGCTTTCTTTGATACGTGTGGGTTTTGGTTTATTTTTTCCTTTAAACACATGGGCTTACAGTCTAATGCCAAGCCTTTCTTTAAAATTCCAGTTTCTGAAAGGACAGGTATATGAGATCAGGTCAAAATCTGCCATTGTAAGTGACCTTTGATCGTCCTGAGGAATTTGACTGAAGGAGCACGATGCTACGGGCTTATCTGCAGAAGAGGGAGCAGTGGAGGCAAATACCCATTGCACTGAAGATGGAATGTTCTTTGGTGGACATCTTTGAATGTTGTCTCCTAGCTGAAGCATTGCACTATGGAGATTGTTACTGCAGTGTTAAAAAAAACCAACTTAAAATGCATACAGCTTTCTGCCATGAATACCTATAACTTGATTTACTTTAGAAGAATAATTTCATAGTCCCTGATGCATCTCATGCAGGTGATGTGACTATGGCTTGGCATCTGGGTAGCCACTTTACTTCAGGGGAATATCTACCTCCTGTTTATGGATCTCAGCTTTACTCTGTTTATTTTCAGTTTTACATGTTGCTGCTCATCTGGTGAATGCTCTTAACTTCTCTGAGAACTACAATGAAGACTTTCCATCAATAAATGCAGCGAACTATCGTGGTGAGGTGAGCCACCTGTCCGTTTATATTTTGCTTTTAAGTATATTATTTAAACAAATGATTACTTGTACATCCAATTCTATTGTGAGGTTCGTCCTATGATCTATACAGTGCTCCTGATTTTGTGCACTGAAAACCCACCATTATGTGGATTGCTGTGGATTTTATTTCTCTCTCTGGACAAAGCATGTGTTAAGCACTTTGTTAAGACCTCTTGGATTGTGAGGTGGAGAATGCGGTCATCAAGTCCTTTCACCTTACACCCTGTTCTCCTGCTTCTCTACAACATGCTTTAACTTCTGGGAAGCCCTGAACTGCTCAGGCAGTCAGACTAGATGATTGTTGCAGGTCCCTTCCAACTGAGATAGTTTGTTCTATTCTTCTGCTTCTTTCTGTGCCTTGGCTGGTCCTGAATGAGACACTTCTGCTTTTTTGGAAAAATACATTCTGCATTTGCAATATTTAGAATATAGAACTATGTGACATATACTGCTGGTAGTGAGATTTAAGAGTGATTTTGCATTTTTAAACTGCAGTGGGAACTGGAGTATATATGCTAAGAGTGGAATTAGTTATCTGCATGAACTGGGCTGGAAGCTGATTTCTAGTTATGAAATACTTTGCATGACTTCTGACTGTGGTGCAGATCTCTTTGAAGGCATACCACAGTCCTAGTCCCTCCTCCAGGTGCTTCCTTGTGCATTTGGCACTGGAGAGATGTTTGCAGATTTTAAGAATAAAATCAGAGTCCAGGACTCTTTCTTCTTTGGGCTACAATCAAGTTCTCTCTTGTTTATATTCAGTCCGGTCTCAAGTCTGCATTTCTTTTCTACCAGCTTCATTAGGAAAGATTTAGAATGATCCTATCCCAGCTGCATCCTTTCCTGGAAAATGAGAGCTTGACTCAGCCCAGGCGCAGAAGGACCAACAACCAAGGTCTTCCACTCCCTGGGTGAATGATCTAATCACGGAGCTATTCTATGGCAGACAGACATGCCAACACCAACTATTGTGCTGAGGTTCTGGATTGAACTCAAGTGTCTGCATGTGTTAGGAGTGGTCTAATAGACTTAGCCTCATCAGGAGCATTAGCAGGAGCTTGCTGCGGGCAAGAACGTGCCAGCCTGTGCTAAGCAGCCTTAGGAATTTTGCAATAGAGAATGGAGATAATAACAAGTTTTTAGTAAAAGTCTGGGATAAAAACCTCACAAATTTTAGGTACTCTAGTAGGTCTTGAACCTTTGCGGTTGAATTCCATGTAAATGTGTTTTTTAACTGTGGTGGGCAGTCCGGATGGTGCTGTCATCTTCTGTACATGGGGGCGCATGTTTGGATGCAGACGAGGTCAGAGAGAGTGATGCTTCTTTTTCCGTGGCCTGTATGAAAACTGCTCACCTCCCCTCACTGCATTTTACTGCAAGTTTAAAAAAAAAAAAAGTTCTTCTCCACAGTGAAGACAAAACCTCAGGAGGTGTAGGACTCAGGGGGAGTGAGGCAGTTTCCTGCTGGGTTGACATATCCCCTCTTCCTTTCACATGTGGTGGAGGACACAGGAACATCTGGCCTAGTATTGTCATCTTTGTGTTCAGTCCTGCTTCACTGGAGTCCACTGCAAATCTCCTGGTGATGTAATTAGCTGTAAAATGCTCACTGCTGGTCTTTCATTTATATTCAAAATCTCTCTCTTCTGCTCCTCTCTGTCCTCCCAAAGGTATGAAGTAACTGAGTAAAGTTAGGCTTTCAAAAAACAATTATTTGTAAAATTATCTGGATCCTAATTTTACATAACAGATCAGAACTGTCTTCACTGGGGTAATGCAAAGGTTAAAGGTTTAGTTTATGTTGAATTTCAGTCAGTGTAAACTGCTATCGAATACCAAATCCATTCCTGCATCCAGATTTAGGGATTGCTTATGCCATCGAGCGTGTCAGCTTTATGAGCTACTTATTATTATTATTACTACATTATTCATACAGATATATAATCATATGTATTGACTTTTCTTTTGGCCTATCTATTTTTCAGGACCCGAGGAAACTGCTTTTTGCTACTGGTAAGTCTGTTGCCAAAATGAATGAGAAAGTTTGCCGCTTCTCATCCTCACTCTCCAGACAAAACATTTTGATCCTGTGTTTGCATGCTCCATTTGTTGTATCTCAGCTCGGTTGAGATGTGCTATTTGTGTTAATATAACCTGGGTTTGCTTATCCAGCAGTCAGGAGGGAGGACTTACATAAGCCCTGTAGTAGGATGAGCAGCATCTTCAAAGCTGTTGTTGTACAGATGAGTCAGTGGAAAATCATCAGTTTCAAACAGGGATTCTGCATAATATTAAACCCAAATTCCTAAGTGATCCAATTTCTAGAAAAAGAAACACAACAAAAAAGAGGCTGTCTTGCTTCAGCTGGTTTATTTAAGGGTTATTTTGACTTCAGAGCCATCTAAACTATTATATGGGAATCAGGCTTCAGCGCTTACAAAGAATAAATAAGCAAAAACATTTTTTGGTGCAGGAATTTAGAAGGGAGCAACGTTTGGGTATGGAGGGGCAGGCACAAACCCGAGCTGTAGTGCTTCACAAGCAGGCAAAACTCCTTTCTGAGGTCGTCTCTCTTTCACTCTTATTTAGATCAAATGCAAAAATCCCAGCTTTTTTGGCATTTAGGACGAGGTCCAAAGGAATCTGACTGGACAGCAATAAACGGGATTCTAGATCTGTCAATCCAATACATTTATTAGAATTGGCAGCGTGTGAGAGGGTTTTCGAAAAACCCTAAGCAAGGTTTAGGTCAGATGAGAGCAGGGGAAGTGAAATAAGAGAAACTGAGGTACAAGTTAACTGCTAACTAGAAATAGTCTGGATGACTGGCAGTTAGTGGTGGAGGCTTGGAAGAAGGTAATTCACGGAAGAGGGAACTAAAGATGGGAAGGGAGAATCAGAACAAGCAGCTAGGATTATATTTAATATCTTGGATAACAGGGAAGAACGTGGGGTGAAGAAAGAGTGTAGAGGCCCCATCAAATATTATCACAGCTTCTGGGGACACTTTGAGACCCCACTAAGTGAGCAGATGATCTGCAAGGTGGAACTCCTTTTATCCCCTGACAGCCAGCAAAATACTGCATTTTCAAAAGTTTGAGCACAACGTTGCAAAAGCCAGTGATTCCATGTCATCCTAAATCTAGAATTACTCGGATCACTCCCCATCTTAACAACAGCTAATTAATATTTATTATTTGTGCTGTGGGAGTGCCCAGACAAGGACCAAGATTTTGCTGCAATGGGAGCTGTACAAATATGCAAAAAAGAAAGGTCTCTCCCCAACTAGATTTGTTGGCTTATTTTTTTTTTTTTTTTTTTTTTTTTTTTTTTTTTTGACACTGTGAAGAGAAGGAATAAGAATTTGGAAGGATTTACAGTGTAATGGCTTTTCAGATCACCAGGAAAGAACCTCCTTGCTTAAGGCTGTGAGGCTCAGAGAAGAACAAGTATTCAAGGTTATAGTTAGTGGAGGAAAAGAGAGAGGGACAGGGAGGAGAGGAAATACTAAAAATGCACTGATGAATTGGGGCAAGGTTGGCCGTGGTTTCATGTTTGCAGTTTGATGGAGAAGAGAATTGAAGGACTGGATGGAAAAGGTGATCTGGGGCTTGAATGACAACGTAGGGAGCTGGATCAAGTGCTGTACTGCAATTGGATTGGAAGTATTTGTGTCAGAGGGGAGACTGCACACTACCTATCAAATTAGATTAAGAAACAAGAAACAAAGAAGGAGGTAGTGGAAAGAATGCACATTTTTTTATTCCAAATGCTTTTAATTGTAATCTTTCCATGAAGGAGTGAAATTAATGTTTCTTATGCAGTCCATGACAAAGCTTCCATTGATTGTAGGACCAGGAATTTTCCTACAGTTTGTAAAACTGAGATGGGATCTGGGATGTACCAGACTTTGAATATCAGACTTTTCAACAAGTGGATATTGGGAATTTTATAAAAAGATAAAATTTGAAATTGTCTCTTTATTGCTAAAGAGTCAAAATTCACAATGAATAATTTAGAAAATTAGCTTGTTGTTATCATTAGATGTGATCTTGTTAAAGATTCTGGACCATTACAGTCTGTGGTTTTGCCATTTACATCCATGAAAACTGGTTGAGACGCTTGTATTCTGACACTAAAACAGCACTTATAGACCTTTGTTCTTGGTGATTGGCCTGACTGACTTTGTTTAAACCCAAGCACATGGCTTCTAGGTTGACCGGAGACTATACTTAAAAACAATTATTCTTTGACTAATAAAACATTTTGATGTAATGCTTCATGGATTTTAGGTTCTTAATTCTAAATTCAGATTCTTAATTCCTGGGGTGGCAATTTTGAAGATAAAGAAGTGGTAAGATAAAGATAAAAAGAAGATACAAAAGCTCAGAAAAAAATGATAACAGGGATTTTTCTAATCTGTCTTCAGGGTGATGGTTTACTGTACTTTATGGCCAGGATCCTACTTTAGGATGAGATGAATCATGTTGTAGAAATACACTCATTTGAGTTAAAGCTGAGGGTGGACTAGTTCTGACATGGATCTGCATTTGAGCAGATGAATCCAGTCCTTAATGTTTTTAACCTTTCCTTCTCAAATACTGGCTGTAGATCACTCTCACAGACCTTGCTCTACGGACAGCAATTTCAAGCATGATACAGTGCCATGGAGAGTAATTTCAGGCTCTTTCTCATTCCAGGATGAAATGGGTTGGCAAACAACTGTAGTGACAGCTTGCATAGAAATTGATTTGATTATAATTCTGTCCCTGACCAGGTTTTTAATTGTTGTGTTCAACAGTTTAGGGTTTGGAATAAAAAAGAGATATAGAGAAACTTTTATGGTCAGTCTTACAAATAAACAAATAGACAGGATTTGCTCTTGGTTACCTGCTTAGAGACAAATGTTGTGAGCAAATGATTACTGTAGCAAAGGCAATGGGAAATTAGTCATGCATGGTGAAATGCAAGGAAAAGGGCAGTTTTCTATGGGAAGGTGGGAAATAACCCAACATCTCTTCTTTCCTATCTAGTTTGATACATTATTTGTCTTCAAGAGTTAAATACATGCAAGAGTTTGATTGAATCATGATTTCTATGTCTGATAACTTCCACTTTCTTAAAAGACCGTAGGAGACAAGTTTACCTCTTCACAATTCAAATTTAAGTTATCTCATGTCTGTTTTAGTTCCAGGTCTGACTGGAGTCATTATGGTGTTAGTATTATTCCTAATGTGTACCGCTTCTACCTATGCCATCAGGTAAGACATAATCTGATCATTATGCTGAAAAATGCCATTTGAGCAATTATATTCTCATACTGATTAGAGAGAATGAAGAGCAAATGCAATAGAAGGCAAGATGTGTTTAAATAACATGGTTAAAAATACCAGTTTTCTTGCCCTATTTTTTTTTACTATCTTGCAGGTGAATTAGCAAAATGAATTTAGTATTTAAAAAATTACAAAACCTGATTAAAATGTTTTCAGAGGAAAATACTGTTTGAGGAATGTGCTCAGTTAAAAATCTAGACCTTTAAAAATGCAAATACTTCTTTTTCCTGTTTGTACAAGGAGGCAATAAACTAAGCATATGGCAAGTTCTGTCCAATGCATAAATTAAGTCCACTGGAAGTAAAATAAGATGTTATCTTTACCTTAATTATTTTCACCAATTAATTCTAACAACAAACTGTAAAAAAACAGCAACAAAACCAAAAAAACAGCAATGAAGCAAACTAAACCAGAATTGTACTACTTAAGTAGAATATTGCTTTTTTAAAGCTCTTCTTCTAATTGTCAGATATTTTATTTTCAATGTCAATTATAATTTTGAAACAGCAATGCAGCATTGGCTCAGAGTAGCTGTTGGGATTTCCAAAGGTTTAGCCCTCCAAAGGGTTCATATTCTGTACCAACATTACTGAACACATAGTACATTTAGGTGACCAGTACCTTGGAGGATATAGCCAAACACTGTAGCCTTTTGAATGCTTGATTCTGCAATTGAAGTGTATAAAATAACCCTTGATTTTTGCAGCAGTCTCTGGTGAATTCAAAGACTGATTATGTAAAGACACCTCAATTCAGCAAACTCTGAAAGACATTTTAATTCCGTATCTTCAAATATTAACGTTGCTCCACTGATGTGAGCTAGATATGGGCTTTTGAATGTTGTTGAACAAATCTCTTTCCTGAGTAGCAGCAATATCAGGCGCTGATTCAGGAGAGTAGTTCAGCAAATACTTCACACCTTTTGTAGATAAAGGTACTTCGAGGGCTGAGACCTTTGTGAGACACTGTAGGCTACAGAAGTCAGGATAAAGCTGTTGCACAAGATGTCAGACATGGATGCACATTACATCGTCCACACAGATGGCTCTACTTGCAAAAGAAAGTTTGGGGAAGATGGAAAAATGAAACAATTACTTCACTCCGCAGCACTGAGCCAGAGCAATGTCCTGTTTTCTCCAAGGCCATGATAAATTAGGAAAAAAAAAAAACCAACAGCATTTAGTAATGATTGGGAAACTTAGGAAAATATATGTAGTTGCAAACATATTCTTGGAAATAATAATTTTGCAGTTCATGCAACAAAAGTTTCCATCTTTCCAAGTTACATGCTTTTTATTTCCTTCTTCAACTGCAAGTGCTTTCCCATCATTCTACCATCTAGCAGAATCAAAGCCCTTAAGGGATCATTTGCATCTCCTGTTTCTCTCCCTCAGGTGTATGGCTCAAGCTCGTCTTTATAATGTGTTTTCCTAAGGAAACAAGCTCTTTCTTTCCCTTTTAAATTCCTTTCCCTGTGGATTCTCATGTGCCTTATGATGGCTAAACTCATGCTATGGTCTTAGAAAAATTAATTGTAAATGTTCACTGCCTGTCATAAACTGAGTTTTTAAAAAAAAATATTTCAGAGACTATTATACTTGCTTGGATTTCAGCCCTAATCCACTCTTGCACACTGACCTGCTTAATCATTTCTTCCTTCATGTTCTCCTCTGCATGATTATCCTGCTATTTTCATGCCTTTACTTGTTGTGTGAATAAGTATTAGGAGGATTGAATTAGCTGCTAATGTTTTAAAGATTTGAAAAATTTTCTAAATTTTTGCCACATCATACCTGGGAATTAAACCAACATTTTTTGATTCATTGGTTGGTTGTTTGTAGGGTTATGAAATGATTAGAAAATACAATGAAACCTATGAATAAGTGTTGACATTTCTGCTAGCTTTCAAATTAACGTTGTTCCAGAGTATTTTCATTGAACACAAGTACTGGTTTTCTTTGGAAATCATATATTTAAAGGAACATTAAAATATAAGCTGTTCCAATGCTGTTTCTTTTTGTAATCAAATATTTAGTCTTTAATTTCATCTTCTAAGTACCACATATATCTTCCGTTTCAAAAGTAGCTGTAACAGGATTCAAAATATTTTTCTAAAACTGTGCTGCTTACTGTGTCACTTTAAAGCATGGAAATCTCTCCTTACATTTCTCAGTAAGTTAACTCTTGGAGGTCTTCACCCACAAAATTCTAAAGTAAGTTAACTAAAATTAAATATTCAACTTGATATGAAATTTCCAAGACTTTGAGTTCCTAAGAAATGCATTTATTCTGTGAATAATGTCAATTTTAAACCCTAAGAAGAAGGAAAAGTAAGTAATAAATGTTCTGAAGAACTATAAAATACACATGTAGGAGTAGGAAGATTACAGAGTGTATTAGAATATTGTATGTATGTGTAGGACATACAGTTTAGGAAGGTGTCATGGTTTGGGCCAGGCTGGCCACTGAAACAGATGACAGATCCAAGTAAGAAACATATAGTTATTAAAATGTTGGAAAATATGCTTCATGGTAAGACGTTCAAGGGTCTCCATCCCTTTAGTTTAAGGAGGTGAAGTTGAGAGGAGTTGATTAAATTTAGGGGAACTTGATACATGTGAGGAACTGGGGTTTTATAGTAGAGGTATCTGCAGGAATGCTGAAAGAAGAATAAAATGCTCGACTGGCTGGGAGCAGACATTTAGACATACTCTACACAAGAAGTGTACACTAATTTTAATAAGTAATAATAATTAGCTATGGAAAACAACATGTCAGAAGCTGGGATTGACTTTCCATCAGTGAAATTTGAAAAATTGATGCATTCTGAAAAAAAAGTGCTCAAGATCCAATAAAAATTAATTCAGTATGCAGTTTTTGGTATTGTAGCAAGATACCAAATTAAACCAGAGTTCCAGGACCTACTTCAAGTCTGAAGGGGTAAATATTATTCTCTTTGTGCCTTCTCATTGTACTTCCATTCCCCACACCACCATCCTTTACTTTCATCTTACTGATGTTCACTCCCACAACTCCTTACAGAGTGACTGTATAAAATGCCACCGGGGTGCGGGTAGTTCAACATGGTTTGAGCAGCCTCAAGGAGAAGGCTTGTTAGCGTGGTACTGAATGGGGGAAGGATGGCAGGATGAAGTGAGGGGTGGTTCAGAGCCGCCTGTGGTTGCTGGGTTCCTTAGAACTGCCCTTGCTTGGGTTTCATTTTGGTGGCCCTCAGAATATCAAAATTATTTTTTCTGTCTTGAGAAAGAAAACAGCTAAGTCCTGTATTGACAGAAACAAATGCAGTTTATGTTTCAGATGTATTGAAGCAAGGGAAGTTAGCTGTTTATGTAAAGCTGTAGGAGGGGAAAAACATCTGAAAAAAATTTAGCTATGCTAGAGGAGTAGTTTCTTAAACTATGTACTCAGAATTAGGGCTGGTTTTTATTTAATAATTGTTTTGGCTTCTGAATGGGGGTAGGTTTTTTGGTTTTGGAAGGGACTCTCCTACCATGCTGTGTAGTGTGAGAGGTGTGTTTGTGTGCTATGAAGTAGAATATTTTCTTAACCATTTGGTGGTTGTTGTTGTTTGGTGACTATTTTACTCCAGAAAAAAACAAACAGGCTTAACAGAAAACAGTTCCAGATGAGTATTTTCTTTGGTCTTGGTTCTTTTTGCATTACCTAACAAATTACTGATGAAAGTAAGTCCTATTTGCCCTTCACCTCTCCTGAGCCTCACAGTGGTAACGTTCTTGTTCCTCCCAAGACCATCAGTCCTAGAGCACCACTGTATGTGGCCTCCTGCCCTAAAAATTCTCCCAAATGTCCTCTTCTTGCCTCCTCGCTCTAGTTCCTTTTCCTGCTGTATCTCCTTCCACTGCATACCCTCACAGATTTCTTCTACCTTTCCCACCACCCCATCTTCTGCTGTCTTCGCTGACTATTTGTACATTGCACCTGTAGTGACACATTAAACACCACAGCCCTGTATTGGGGCAGACAGAATGGGAGGAGGCACTCCCTCTAAAGAGGTTGGGTTTTGAGCCTGGAGACTGAAGAATTATTCTAGCTATAAGGATCTGATGGGGACTAAGTAGAACCTATGAAAACAGTGAAATCTCCTCATTTTGGAAGGGCTCTTTAGTTGGCTTTGTACTTCTATGTCTGTCATCTCTCTTTCTCAACTTCTTGCTTCTGTACCACATGTTCTTCTCAACACTTAATTGCATGCAAGTACAGTGTGTTTGGAGGAATACATACTGGACTTTGACTAATCTACATGACTTCGTGGTGTATAATGATGTCCTGTGTGCACAGATCTGCTTTTAATGAGCAGTGATTCCATCTGAGTGAAACAGCATTGAACCATGGTTTATTCTTTTCAGGGTTTCAAACTATGACATCTTCTGGTATACACACAACCTTTTCTTTGTCTTCTATATGCTGCTGATGCTGCATGTTTCCGGGTAAGTAAATGGAAAGCACTGTCCCTTTTCTTGAAGCACAACCAGAAAGAGCAGTTCTCTTAATTATTTTCTGAGCTCTCTTGTGCACAGTGGGCCAACTTCTTTACAAGGTACTATGCTCTTCAGTTTTTCAACAAGTTATTATTTCAATAATGTTCAGACTGTAGCTTGGAGAATTGTGTGTTACTACGGCCTGCTAGCACAAACTTCATCACTTTCAGGTTTATTCCTTGTCCATTTTACCAGAAATCAAGAAAACAGTATTGTTTCTTTTCTGCCCCCTCTTATCTGGCTGCTGAGAGGAGGATGAGAAATAAAGTTGCTCATCCCTTTCTCTTTCCTTTCTACCTTCCATTTTAACTCCTAAGGAGAGGGAAGGAATCGCCTCCTCCTAATTATCTCTTTCACGTTGCTATGATACAAAATATACCAGGTTTTCTTGTTTTCACAAACATGAGATGAGTGTTTGTGAAATGTGCCGTGAAGCTGACGGTCAGGTCTGTATCTGACACAAACAAGCGCAATTCCACCGCAAGGTAAAGCAGCTTCCACAAGTTATGCTGTGAGAAAATACAGTCCATTAATGTCTCTGAAGTTTCCTTTGTGGATGTAGGTGCAGAGACTGGTATAGGGAAGGAAGATGTATTTGAAGCAAGCATCTACTGAAACATGGGGTGTGGGAATATCTGTGCGACCCTGAGCACCACTGCTTAAAGTAAACAGTGAAAGGTAATTAGGCCTAGCAAGATCACAGTAGGAATATGTTGTGGAACAAAACAAACGCAGCTTGAGATCGGGTGAATTGAAATAATGAATTCAAAACAATTGAAATTCCTGGACACAATTCCAGTTCTCTGTGTTTTTGGGTTTTTGTTGGGTCTGTTGTTGTTTTGGTTTTTGCTGTGGCGTAGCTCTTGTTTATAGCTGGGGAAGATGGATGTAACCTGTTCTTCCCATCCTGGAGCAAGATAAACTTTTGCTAAATTATTCTTGACAGGTGTTTGTCTAACTTCTTTAAAACATCTGGTGACGGAGATCCTCTAGTCTCCCTAAGCAATCTGTTCCAGTGATTGCCTTCGGAGTATTTTTCATGTCCAGTTTAATTCATCTCCTTCACTGTATTATCCTTTGTCCATTGTTTTCCTAATTGTGTTGCCATTTCATGAAGGAAGAAGTATAGTTGGAGTATTTTGCAAACCAAGACGGCAGGAATACACCAACCGTTAAACAGGCTTCTTCTTGTACACAGCCTCCTCAATATTGAATTGGAAAGCCTTTCAGTGTGAATCTAAAAAAACTGTCAGTTAAAAGTGGGAGAAGAATGAGTCATGGAGAGTGGGAGTCAGTTCAAGTTTAAGATGCCTAAACGTAGGTCTCTACATGCTTTCTAAGTATCTGCCTCCCATTATCATCTAATGAGTTCTAATAAATACAGTCAATGGAGCCGCGAGAGTGCTTTAGCTAGCCTGCTGCTACAAAAATCTACATCCAAATCAGTTTGATTGATTTCTGGGCTTTGTTGATTATATTGATTAGAGGATCTCTTCTGAGAATAAAGGAAGCTTAGACACACGTGCTTAGGTGCCCAAGCGACTCCTACATGGTATGTGTTTTGACATGGCTAGTTACATTTGACACATGGCCAGTTACTCTACTGAGCAAGGCATTTCTTGTGGCTGGACTGCACAGGAATACTGAGTGAGGATTTTCATGTCTTTGTATTCTCTCATTTTGAGTATTTCCACAGTATTCCACAGATTCTTGTTTTGTTTCAAACTTTTATAGATATATTCTTATAGTATCCTCTTCTTCGGAATAGCCAAGCACTTCTCAGCAGTATGTAAAGTGACATAATTCATCTGTTGTATAGTCTTAGTTTGTTCTTTCATCCCTACCCTAAGGGAAAGGAAAGTCTTTCAGGGAATTATCCTTAAAGACTCTCATTGCTCTTGTACTTCTTGCAACGTGGCTTTCAAATATAGTGTCTTAAGGCTTGGTGCATATCTACATTAATTCATCTGTATTTTAAGCCAGTAATGGCAACAAGAAAAAAATAGTTTGTTAAAAGAGAAGCTTGATGTTTCTAGTACCAATATAAAGAGCAATAAAACATATGAAAAATTTAAAGCCCGATCTTCAGCTGACCCAAATTTGGTATTGCTGTGGAGTTAAGCAGGTTATGCTGGTTCATAGGAGCTGAGAATAAAAGTCATTGCTGTTATCCAAGGATTTATCTTCCAAAGGCTGAAAATTCTTAAGATTCCACTGCATGTTGACCTTTAGGAGACCCCTCCAGCAACTCACCTTGAATTGAGCAGTGGAAGATGGATGAGAAGATAGGAGCAGTGCAGTTCCCTATAAAAACATTAAGAACCAATGACTTCTAGCTTATCATCATAAAAATCCCAAGAAATAGTGATAGATATTTTCCAGTTCTAGCCAGAAGTGAATGCTGTCTCTATTTTGGGGGTGGAAAATTGGGGTGGAGGTTGATGTATGTCCATGCAAATAGACTGCATGCTGTGCTGCTCAACAAACAGGACAGGTTCATATGACTTGCCCTTTTTGTCTCTCCCACTTGTGTTTGCTAAAGACATCTGTCTCCTACTTACTGGCATCCACAAATTAATTTTTATGTATTCAAATGTTAAACCAATGAAAATGTGAGGGTATACCTTAGGCTCCTTAAGAGTTGTGCAGAACTCAACCTATCTGGGAGCTGATCTTGGGTGTGTAAGACAACTTGCCTTTCCTTTCCAGCTTCAGAAATGGGAGTCATTGCAGCTGCTGTTAACAGGCAGCTTTGTCATCCCAGTTTGCCACTCGGTTAACATGTTTGCAATACTTTAAACAAACTAGAGATCACTGGAGGGGATGCCATGTTTGCAGTTCAGCTATTCATGTCTCAAGGAAAACTTTGAATCCTCTTTTGGGGTGTTCAGAGAACAGAGAAGCTGGGAGAGCAGCTGGCAGCCATGTACACAAGGTTGATTGATTGAAAAAATATCACATATGCTGTGGCTTCCAGCTAAATCCATGAGGCACCACAATATTTATGGAGCAGGGAACTAGCATAATGCTAGGGATATCTCTCACTTTGCAAATATGTGATGACCGGCAGTGATGCCAGATGCAAGTGATAGGTGTGACTGGGCATAAATACAGACAGAAACAGAGGTGTAGGGACACAGACACTTCCCAAGTGATTCTCTCAGGGTCGGATGTGAAGTTTAGAGTGAGCAGGTTTAACTTCCAAGCTGTACATTATTCACTTGACCATGTGGGAAGCTTGTTATTAGCTGTCAGAACTGCATTTCAGCAGGGAAGATTGACAGTGTCCTGTCAGAGACCATTTAAGTTGGGAATATTGCACATATTCTACTTCTTCCTCTTCTTGTGAATTAAACGCTGTTGCTGCTGCTGTGTGTGTATGCTGAGGAGATGAAGGAGGAGTATGTGTCCTTATATTTGATCATATACTTGAGATGACCCTTCACAACATGGCCTAGCACTCAGAGGGCATATCTCACCAGGCATTGTGTCATTGTGCCCTATTTCCCAAACAGCACCATCCTATACAGCTGTCATTTCTCCCTTTATTTTTTTTTAAATATTTCTCCTTGTGCTTTTACTGTCATCAAATCCAGATTTGGAGGCAAGTAGAATTCTGAGGAATTTTATTAATAGTATTATCAGTTCTTCCTCATTTTCAATGATTCATTCATGTGTTGAGATATTTGAGTGTTTCAGGTTTCCACTTCTTTCTTCATGGTTTCTAGCTGCAGCTGCAAAGTTCTCACTTTATATTACTATAATCATAGAATCATGTAGGTTGGAAAAGAACTTTAAAATCATCAAGTCCAACCATTAACCTAGCACTGCTAAGTCCACCACTAAAACATGTCCCTCCGCACCACATCTACACTTCTTTTAAATACCTGCAGGGATGGTGACCCAACCACTTCCCTGGGCAGCATGTTCCAATGCGTGAAGAAATTTCTCCTAATGTCCAATCTAAATCTGCCTTGGTTTCCTCTCATCCTGTCACTGGATCCTTGTTACTTGAGAGAAGAGACCAACCCCCA
>JAOXJM010000001.1:209638011-209669340 GCA_026413425.1 Tringa solitaria | reverse complement strand
GCTGTCGACCAACACCCCCAGGTCCTTTTCTGCCAGGCAGCTCTCCAGCCACTCTTCCCGAAGCCTGTAGCGCTGCCTGGGGTTGTTGTGGCCCAAGTGCAGGACCCAGCACTTGGTCTTGTTGAACCTCATATCATTGGCCTTGGCCCATAAAGCATAAATTTAACTTTAGCTTAAAAAATAAGCATGTACCCCACAAAATAATTTACCAGACAGGTTCCTTGGCTATCATGCAGGGCTTTTTTTTTTTATTCTATCTATTTAACAAGGAGTAAAATTATACTGTTGTGTGCAAACCTGATAAACACCAAGTAGTGGGAACATTCCTGCAGTTTAAGATTTGGCAACTTAGACCACTTCTGCTACAGATTGCCTCAAAAAATAGGGCTTACTGACTGTAAGGAGGATGAGGAAAAAGAGCCTGGGTGTGATTGAACTGGAAATGTGATTATTTAATTTTTTTTCAAGGTTCCCACTATATCTCCCCCTTTCAAGTAGTATTAAGCTTGAGGCTGTTCAGTGGGGAAGCGCCAAGAGAGCTGGAAAAGTTAAACCTTGCCTCTAGTGACAGAGGGCTTTATTGTTGCAAAGCTTCAATCTCATTGAAAGTCCTGAAAGCGAATAAAAATATTCTTACAGACGATGAGCATTGAGAGTGCTTTCTAAAACCCTCTCTGAATTAAGTCAAGTTTCTTGGTTTTGACTGTTATTTCAGTTTCTTTGCTTTTTTTATTTTCCTATAGGGGGGTGCTCAAGTACCAGACCAACTTAGAGGAACACCCTCCTGGTTGCTTTAATCCTAACAAAACACTCCAAGAGAATGTGACGGTGCCAAAGGCTTTTGAAGAGTCGTTTCCAGACTATACTACTGAGTCTTTCCCAGAGGACTTATCAGTACCAGAACCCTTTGTACAAAATAACTTTATGAGAATTTGTTCCGAGGAACCCAAGTTCCAGTCACACTTCCCAGAGGTCTGTATGATCCGACGTTTCAGGTATTACAAGCCATGCCAAGTCTTTCAGTCAGCCATAACCACTAATTATTGCTTTTCCAGACCAGATGTTTTAATAATGGAAAATATTATTAAAACATCCTCAGGCATTCAAAGATTTGGTGGGGAAAAACAATCTGTATTAAACCTTGAACTGCATTACAATGTGGTGCATAGAATAGGGTGGAAAAATGTCAAGAGATCAGTTGTAATGTTCTTTTTTGTATGACATGCTAAAAGAGATGTATTGATCTTGCTATAAATGTGACTTTAAATTACAGCATAGCACTTCAGAGCAAACATTTATATAACACATTCATAAGGTCCCTTTGTAAGTGTTGTGCGGCAGTAGTTAATTGAAATAATCAAGCTCCATTTGTTCTCTTTTTCACTATGCGGAAACAAGTCCTAATACTCATTTCTGGGTTGCAGTTGGTTGTGGTTTGGCTTTGTAAAGCCTGTTGTTTGCAGACAGCCTTGTTTTATATGTGGCGTGGGTAAATGAGCGTGATGGCAATGGGGATAAAAAAGCCTTTTCTCTTTCTGTTTTCTGTTTTCCTTTTGTTTCTTTATGCTTTGTGGCAGCAGCTTTGTCTTCATCAGAATTTTCTCTTTTCTATTGAGAAAAGATGAGCTGGCCTGTATTGGCAAGTAGCCTGAGGATGTTTTGGAATACAGAGTTCACAAACTCACGGCCCACCATTCAAGGTGGCTCCATAACAGACCTCAGAGGATTTCTTCTATTATTATTATTAGTAGTAGTATTATTGTTGGGTTTTGTAGGACACATATGTCCCTTACAACCTGCAGTGGGAGCCCATTTTACTGTGGAGCATGTAATCATAAGAAACAGTCAATTCTACATTGAAGTCCTCTAACCAAGTTCTTTGCATTTGTATTTGTATTTTATTATGGTAATACATCTGAATTACAAACGTATGTCTGGCTCCATATGCCCCACATGCCATCAAACTTAGGGGCATTTTGGGGCTTAAGATGTCTACTTTAGAGTCATTTATGGGGAAACAAGAGCCATGAAAAGAAACGGTCACTTAGTTTTCTCCTGGGAGCTTATAACTTTATTTTAGGACTTTTTTGGATTTGGAAGTGTTTTATGCACTTAGTGCTACAAAGATTTTTAGGAAAAAAGCCTTAGGTCTTGTAAGCTACTGAAGATTTAAGGTCAAAGGTGCATGAGGAAATTAAAAACTCTGCTAGTTGCAAGAGATGTTGATGTGTAACTTCAAAAGTTGGGACGGAAAGATGGATGAGGGTCAAGGGCACTTCAGTGCCATGGCTTGAATGACTGAGCAGATGTGGAATTAACAGTTAGCTCTGCCATGAGCTGTTAGTAATTGACTCTTAGGATGGGATTTAGCTGAGCAACTGCAAATGTCTCCATCTGAGGTAGTCACCCAGGTCTTCCTGTGTAATCACTGCAGAGAAATGGGCATTTCCAGGGCATTATTTGTCGAACATACACGTCTTCCACAGGGGCAAATGAATCATGATTGAAGAATGTCCATTTCTCTCCCTTGTCTTTGATTTTACACTAGCTTAATATAAGCATGAATTTTATAGCACAAGAATTAGTTCTTTCTTAGTTTGGTCCTTGTATCTGAGGAGATAGAAAGAAGGTAACAGTCAAATAATATTGCAAGCCAGAAAGTGTTTTTCCATAAAGGTTAACCACTTTTATAGTACTCTGGCCTGTTAGATTTTGGAATAGTGCATGTACTGTGTCCTTCACTGCTGAAATCAGTTGCTACCTAACTACACAAAACCAGAGTATCATGGTTGCAAATGAGCTCATTAACATTTTGTTCCTGATGACTTTCATGATTGAAATCATTTGTGCTTGTGGGTGATGCTGCCGGTTAGACTGATTAAGCCTCCCTAACATGGTTGGATTTCTGCACGTAGAGAGATGTGGAAGTTACTTGTGACCAAAACACTGTTTCACAATAGATGCGAAATGAGGTCCTGCAAGCACTTCTGTAGTTTTGAAATTAGAAAACATAAAATGAAAAGTCCCTGAGGTAGCATATTTTTGTTTTCCCATAGACCTGGTTTTGGATTTCTGGACCTCTGTGCTTGTACTGTGTGGAAAGGCTGTACCGCTACCTCCGCAGCAATAAACCAGTCACCATAACTTCTGTGATAAGCCACCCCTCCAACGTCCTTGAAGTAAGGATGATAAAAGATGACTTTAGAGCAAGGCCTGGTCAGGTGAGTTAATGTGCCCCTAAAAAATCACTGCTGTCCATGTAACATTGTCAATAGGGATGACTTTCACTTTGCATGTACTGAGCCATCACTGAATGTTTTGAACATATCTTTTCCATCATTTTATTTTCTCTGGCTGATTTTATTTCAGTACGTTACTCTACACTGTCCAAGAGTGTCCGCACTGGAAAGCCATCCATTCACCCTTACAATGGTAAGACATATGATTTTGTTTCTGTACTTTCCCTTTTATTTATATTTGGTAAGCAAATGGTCTTTATTGCCTTCAAGGTGAAAATTCCCTCCAGAAGAGCTTATGTTTCATTTATGAAGGTACCAATGAATATGAAATAGCATGATTATTATGTATGGCAGTACTCAATACATAATTAATTTTCTCCACTGTTGATAAAATGATAATAGGAACTGTTTTCAAAGTCTTCCATAAGTGAAAAACAATAATAAATAAATAAATAAATAAAATCCATGTGATTTGGATCATTGTTTCATGAAAGGTTTCAGCTGTTTTTGTCGACTTTAATGCAGAATGAGCACAAATTATAATAAATTTTGTCATCTTTCCTATTTGATGAAAAGGCATTCCTGCAACTAGCTTTTTCAAAGTTAGAAAAAACATCAAGCTTAAAAAAGAAGTATCTGAAATAGTCTTACACTTTATTTTTGTATTAAGAGATATATCAATGACTTAAAGTGATATAGCAGTGAAGTCTTACAACAGTGGGATTATCACTTACTCAACCCAATTGATACAGAGTAGGAACAGGACACCCTGAAGATTTCTAGCTCTTCGGTTTTGTGGGGTGTTTTGTTTTTCTATTAGAACACTGCTAAAACAATGGATCCTGTGATTCTAATTTCCAGAAATGTCATCAAAGGATATTAGGCCTGGTTCAGTAGTCTTTTCTCTGACAAAACTTCTTATTTGTTATGATGAGAGTTTTTAATCAGAAAAGAGCTTGCTGACATGGACCTGCTGGGTTAGATCACAGGATGAAGTTGAATAGGATGTTTTATTGAAGTCAGACTGTTTGTGTGAATTGAGGATTACACGCAGTATTTAAAATGGCATACGATAATAATACATGTTATGAAAAATGACTTTTGCACAAAAACTTCTAGATCTAGGAGCTATGGAAAATAGATGTCTTGTTGTGAGTATCAGTTTCCTTAGTGAATATAAATAACTCATTTCTATTCAGATGATGTGCAGTAAATTTCAGATGTGTGAGTCTGGTTGATAAATTACAGTTTGTGTAATTTTTACAGTCACATATTAAATATGTAACACTAGAACTAGCAATTTCCACTCATGCACAATGCATTATATTTAAAGTCTGTAATAATAAACTGGGCAATTTCTGTTCATGCTCAATGCTTTTCACTTTAATGTACAGTGATATCCTTCAGTATAATAGCGTATCCTTCAAGATTGCATACATGCTTTAACTATTACAAGCTATGACGTTACCACAGAGTTACTGACCTTCATTTTTATTGCCAAAAACATATTTCAGTAGAACATCAACTATGCTGGAGAAATCTTGTTATTGGGTAAATGGGTCTTTTACAGCATAATGAGGATTTCAAATGTCTAGGTTTATGACAGTCTTTTGGCCCAGCCTAAGCAGGGGACAGTCATTTCCACATGTCTTTCTAGGTCATAGAATATGCCTTGGGCTGCTGTCCTGTTTAGAAAGCTTTTTCTTCCTGTTGTTTTATATGATGCCAGACATGGGCCTGTGCTTATAGAGTGTGCAGGCAATAGCTTAGCTCAGTATTTTTTCTCCTCCAATCATCTGACCTACTTGTAGCTACCAAGCAAGCTGGAACACTACTGCTTCTTCCTTTGTTGGATGATGATAATCCCTGGGTTATTTAGAGGGTGTGGAATCTCCTTCTCTGGAGATAGTAAATACCCACCATTTCTGTCCAACCTGCTCTAGGTGAACCTGCTTTGGCAGGGTGGTTGGACTAGATGATCTCTGAAGGTCCCTTCCAACCCCTACCATTCTGTGAGACCATTTTTCTAGGCTGGTGTAGAAGTGTGGGGACGCAGAGCTGCGGCGAGAGGGGTGTGTGGGGCTTTTGATGCTGGGACCATGACTGCAGCAGAGCTTGGGGGAAAGCTGCAGCCTTCTTCCTGCTTAGGCTTGTCCTGCTTAGACTCTTATGGGATGTCCTGTCTAAGCTGATGAAATGTCTCACTGTGCCTGGAGTATGCTTAAAAGACAAGAAGTGACCACTTCAGGCCTATCTTTATACTCTAAGTGAGGACTGTAAGCAAAAGTGCAAAGGAAGGGGTGAGTCAGCGTGAAGGAGTCATGCAGATATTTTACCAGACCCTTCCCTTTTTGAGGTTGTGTAATATTTACAGTTTAGCTCAGTTTCTTACATAACGCCAGGGTGGAGGAAAACACTGGGATTCTGTGTAAAGGGCCTGAACCCACTCCCATTGCACCCTGGCAAAGGCACGCGAGTTTCACTCAGAGGAAGAGGGAGCTCTGAATTGTAACCGAGTGAGCATAAAGAGGTTCCGAAGTGTGTGAAGTGGCATTTATTTCCTTGTCCTTTTCATCAATTCAAAGTGTTCTTTCCCCTGCTGATGGAAGGAATGAGCAGAAGTAACTGGTGCAAAATGCACATGGGACTTCAGAGAAGCAAAATCCATCTTGCTCTGAACTCAGAGATGCCAGGCTAGCTGCTTTGCTAACCTGTGACCTGGCTCTGCTGTCAAAGGTTTCATGTCACAGAATCACAGAATGGTTGAGGTTGAAAGGGACCTCTGGAGAGCATCTTGTCCAACCTCCCCCAGTTGAAGCAACGCCACCTAGAGCCAGTAGCCCAGGACCATGTCCAGATGGCTTTTGAATATCTCCAAGGATGGAGACTACACAACCTCTGTGGGCAACCTCTGCCATTGCTTGGTCACCCTCCCTGCAAAAAAGTGTTTCCTGATGTTTGGAGGGAACCTCTTGTGTTTCAGTTTGTGCCTATCACCTCTGGTTCTAGCACTGGGCAGCACTGAAAAGAATCATAGAATCATAGAATCTTCTAGGTTGGAAGGGACCTTCAAGATCATCTTGTCTAACCATCAACCTAACTGACAAAAATAAACACCCACACAACAAACAAAATGCAAAATGCCTGACTCCATCCTCTTTGCACCCTCCCTTCAGGTATTTATATACATTGACAAGGTCCCCTTAAGCCTTCTCTTCTCCAGTTTGAACAGTCCTAGCTCTCTTAGCTTTTCCTCATAGGAGAGTTGCTCCAGACCCTTAGTCATCTTCATGGCCCTTGGTTGGACTCTTCCCAGTATAACCATGTCTCTTGTGTACTAAGGGGCGCAGAATTAGATACAGTACTCCAGGTGTGGCCTCACCAGTGCTGAATAAAGGGGAGGCATCACCTCCCTCAACAGGCTGACAATGTCACTTGTACTCTGAAGTTCAGGCACTTGAAAATCCAAATTTTCTCTCATGATCAATGTGGAAGCCAGCATTTTTTTTAACTCCATTTTCGAAGTGTGCTCCCACTGTGTTTTTATTCACTGGTGTGACTTTGTATTCATGAGTGTGACTCCTTGACTTTGTTAAACATTGGAAAGGTTGAGAATGGTAACAAAGGGATTCCTGCAGGTGACCTGCCAGCCAGTTCTAGGTAGTTCATAGTGGAATACTAGCTTCATAGTGTCTTCATTGCTCCTTCGACTTTGATTTCATTTCAACAACATGATTTCTTTTTAACATATTTTACTGTGCTTCTTTGCACCGGTTTCTATACACAACTGTACAGAACTGTTACTATACTGTGTAAAACAGTGTAATGTTTTCACTACTGTACTCTCTTGTGTCCAATTAACTTATTTCAGATATGATATTATTGCATCTTAGAATTGAATCTAAGCAGAATACAGTCAGCTCCAATATATTTTGATCTGTAGTGGGGAGAAATATTTTCTCTAAATAAATATTTTGGTAGGGGGTTTGTAAAGGGGCAAACAAGTGCTCTGCTTCCCAAGACTGACATTTCTTCACATTTCTGTGGAAGAAACTGTGGAAATCATCTGCTGTGAAATACAGTTCAAATTTCATTGTCTATAGTGATCTTTAAAGCCCTTGGAAAAGAAAACAAGGATCAGAATAGTATGAATTTTAGTAATGAGGATGGTTGTTCATTACAGTTCATATATCCAAAGCATTGCTTCCACTGAGAAGAGACTCGGGCTTGCAGTTTATGGTAACATTGGCTTTCTTTCCATCTCTGTCTTACATTTTACACTTGGTATTGAGTTCCCTCTCTTTCCAGACACTTAACCACACTACTAATTATTTGCAACGGCATAAAACCATAGTACTGACCATTTATAGCTGCACACTTGCTTTTTTACTAATGAATGACTTCAGAAGTAAATTCCTGTTTAGAATATATATTAGTTTCTTATAAGAGAAGTGACTTTTTCTGCCATATTTTTGGAATGTCTTGCATTGGCATGAAGTGATTGGCAGAAAGTCTCATGGAAATAGCCTTGTGTTTTGCAGATGTTAAGTTCTTAAGAAGATGTGCTTGGTCCTTTCATGTGATCTCTGCTTAACCTACTACAGAGTCAATGCAAGCCACAAACTCCCACAAGCTGCAGTTTCGACAGCTTGGCTACCAAAAGTCTGGTGTCTACTCCCAGCACCTCATAAAGTTTAGTAATCTTGTTGTTTTAGTGGTGTTGATTAGCTTGTGGCAAAAGAAGGTAGGAAAAAATTACATCATTTCATATGGAATTTAGATTGTGACAGACCTTGAAATAAGCACAAGACCAAGAGACAAATTATTCTAAATTTGGAGATGGCTCAGATCTGAGGTTTGGTGAAAACTTCTGCTCTGCAACAAACATCCACAAATGTAGGATCAAATAACTTGTTATCTCAAATTTGTGACAGTTCTGGTTGTCACTAGCTGCTGACGTGCCCCTGTTTTCTCTTTGAACTGAAATCTACATTGCACCCAGATAGGAGATCCAGTTCAGCCATTGGTGTGTGAATTCAGAGCTCACTTGAACTGCTGGCTGAACAGCTTAAAGTTTAAAACCCTTCCTTATGGTGCACACAAGGAACAGTGCAAGCTGTTCAAAACTGTTCTTTCAGTGGGTACCATCTCTAAACCCGAATCACCACCTCTGAGGAGACAAGAAAATTAGTTCTGATTGTGCATGGAGTAGACAATGGAGCCTTTCATCAAAGCTTCTTTTGTGATGCCTTTTCCAGTGGTGGCTGTGGAGGAAAGCAGAGCAGGTCCTGACTGAATAAGTCAGTTTGCAGTATCCTCTTTGCTCTAGTTGAACTGCTGATGGAAAGGCTTTGTTAAATTTTGTTTTATGGCAACAAAATAGATCTGCTATTTGGAATGGGTTTTGGGTTGTTTTTTTCAGCTAAAATGTTGGGTCACAGGGGATTGTCTTCTTCCATTTCTGAGAATTGTATGTGTGTATAATAAATTACCTTTTCTGGTATTTTGGCACTTCACTGTAACAAGATATCTGAAATATTATTTTAGCACCCAAGACATGAGATGTAAAGAGTTGTATGCATTGTATGTAGACACTGAGACAACATCTCTAGACTGACACTCTTGTTGCGCAAAACAGACAAAGGGGAGTGCTCTTGGCTAATCCATACTTCTGTAGTATGAGAGTGAGAGTTTCTTCCAGGAGACATTCAGGACGGGAGCCAAACCTTAAATCCTCTGAATCACATTATTGCATTGACTAGAGAAGGAGCTAGAGTTAGTCCCTGGGAACCCTCCCTCAGATGCTGCGGGTGCTGGAGAGGAGGGAGGCTTTAGGACATTCTGGGAACTGAACTCTGCACTCTGTAGTGTCTAGTGGCTTCAGTGACCCAGCCACAATTCCATTCTTCAATGAAATTACTCAGGCAAATAATCCATGTTGAATTTCTCTGAGATTCAGGACATCATTTTGTTGGAAGTGATGAAACAATAAATCTTAGCCCACTAAGCTCAGGCTTTTCAGGTAGCGAAAAAACATTGCCTGGTCTATATAGGTCAACCTTTACTGACATGACTTTGACATAGAAGCTGTCCTTTAGTGACAGTTTTTAATTAACACATACATGTATCCCAAGATAATACTCAGGCAGGGGTAACTTGCATTAGCCCTTGTTGAGCTTTCTCTGCCTCTGTTTAAGACATCCTCTGCATACCTGCTGATCAGTAGCTTCACGAGATAATTAATAGAGGCAGTTGGCATGTAAGTGGCACACATAAAACAAAAAATAAAACCGAAACAAAGAACCTAAAGCCAAGACCATAGCCTTCAGAATCCCAGGACTTTGTTAAATAGCTGCTTTATATTAGTATGAGTGGCTGCTTCTTCAGCGCCTCCAAAGAGATTTGGCTCTTCATTGGATATCTAGGTCCTAATTCTGGTAGAAGGTAAGCAAAGATCAACTACCTGCAGCATGATAATTTTAAACTTTCTTTGAAACTATAAATTTTCTCCTGTGTTATAATTTGCTCTGACCCCCCTGCTACTTGAGTGCTGCATAACAAATCTTCTTTTATTAACCGTTGAAGTAGAAGCTGGAAGAGTCTGTTAATAAAAAACTCCAAGAAGTTCTGCTCTTTTGCTCATTCTTCATCTTTTTACACAGATGGTTAATTTGAAGCTGATCACATCAGGAGAATTTGTAGTGCGACATGTTTCTTCCTTTCCTTTCTTTCCACATACAGTTCTGTATGAGTAAGAAAAGAAAAAGTCCAGAGGGACTTGATTTCTCTGCTTATGTACATGGATGGTCAAGTCCTTGCTATGTCATTTACAGCATGTAGTGAGTTAGGGGGCCAGTATTTGTGTGTTTTACAGTAAGTCAAAGCTGAATTTTGAGGAGGGGACAAGTTTGCATGTGCAGATACTCAGATCCACAGACAAAATCCAAATATATATTATTGAGGAAGAATACTTTGTCTGATTAGTACCCAAATTAGAATTCTATAAAGTAATAATTACTGAACCCCAGGCGGAGAAACTCTGAAATCCATTAATCTTCTCAGAGTAGGTAGAATAATTACCTGAAAGAGGTTTCAGGAGGTACATGACGAATTATAATACTGTACCTAAATGTCTCAAAGCTATTTCTTATTCATACATTTTATACCTTAAAGATTTTTGTTTTGTTTTCTTTTCTTTTCTTTTTGTAGATTGAGTTTTCCTCGTTACCTCTGCACCTCTATTAAAGCCCATTTGGTATCTGGATTTAGACAGGAGGCCATTACAAGCTGATGGCCCTGATCTGTACATTTACATTTTTGGGCTTGATGCCTTGTCAGAAAGGTTTCAGCAAAGAATACATGCGTATAAACAATGTCACAAGTAACACATTTGCTTTTGTAAAAGAAAACCGGTGTTTTGTAGAGCCAAGGTTTTTTATCCCCAGGTAATCCAGAGTTCATTTAAAATCTGTGAAGTTATTAACAGTCTAGCAGTGAAGTTTTAGTTCTGAGCTTCTTTTAAACAAGAAATTTAGTACTGTGCAAGAAGCAAAACTGGAGATGATGGAGAAACACATCTTGTACTGTAAACTTGAGAAATAAGCTATCCATAACAGGAAAAGTCTATGGGCCAAATTCTGAAATACTTCATAAAAAAACTGGAAAGTTGTTGGAAGTTTGCCTGAGTAAAAACTATGCAAGAATGTCAAGAGCTAAGTTCATACTGACAGATAAATATAATAAAACCAAAATCTAACATGATGACATTCTAATAAGGTTTGTTAAATATCTTGTGCAAATGGTTATGAAACTTATCTTTATGAGATGATTTACGGAGGATTTAGGGAAATGCAGATATTATGAAGTATCGTGCTGGCAAGCTAAAGAAATCCCTAGAGCTTGTCTACACTTCATAGAAGTAGAAAATCTAGCAGCTGTTTGACAAAGAATTTAAGTAAAACAAAAATAGAATAGATTAATATTTCAGATGCCTTTGGTACTTTCTTAGGCTTGTTTGTTTGGTTTGGTTTTGGGCTTAATAGTTTTGGGGTCTGTATAAAAGCCCTGAGTAAACCTTTACTTTCATTTAAACCTACAAATCTGACTCTTGGATTAAGGGCACACAGAAATTGTTACATACAAGTTCACTAAATCCTGAGTCTTTCTTCAGGAGATACTTTAAACAGAAGGTGTCAGATCCCTCTCATGAGCAGTTTTGGTTTTTTCTTCTGATATTGTGAAAGTCAATTCACAATATGTAACAACCATCTACAGACTTTAGCAGAGAAGTGTGTTTTCTCCCATTAGAGGTAGTGCTTCTAGGCTAGCTGCTAGGTCAGGTTAGAGAAAGGTCTAGGAAGTGTAGGAGAATATCAAAATTAAAAAAAACAGGCACAGCTTTTTGACATAAATACAATTAACATGTGGACAAATTATTAGAAGAAATGAAGTGCCCTTCCTCTTGCTGTCCTGAAATTAAAACCAGCTGACTGGCTGGGATCTGAGCTTTAGCCTGGCAAAATACTGTGTGTGAGGTTGGTAGTTTGGAGGTACACAGCTTTCCTCAAAGTGTTGGTGATCCAACTAGAAAACCTATTGATCCATTGTTCTTTCCACAAGTGTCTTACACCACTGTGAGCCTGTTAGCACCAGTCTGGAAATGGCCCATAGGTTCTGCTCAGGGATGATGGAGAAGGAGCCTTTTGTGCCATTTAGTTTCCTTGTTGCTGCATTTGTCAGCTCAGGGCAGCGTTGCTTGGCAGTGATCCCATGTACCCTTGGAGGACTTGGAGAGGCAGCCTTGGGCAGAAGCATTGATCTACTGCCTTATACTCCTTCAGGGACAAAGACTTGCATCCTTGGCATCCCATAAAGTTGTAGTTAGTTTTTTCCACTAGCTAGCAACTTGGAATGCATAAATTATATGGGCTGAACATTGCTAGGGTTGAAACACTTTTACTATGTTACAGACAGTTGCGCTTGATGATTCCTTCAAACTTGTGCATTCTCTGGTTCTATGAAATGTAACGTGTGTGCGGGGGTGAAAGGGTAGTCAGCAAGTTTTTTACCTTGGTTGAGCAGCAGAAGCAAAGAACTACTGAGTAGTCTGTAGAAGCGTATCTTTGCAGAGCATCCGTAGTAGCAACAGAGTA
Source organism: Tringa solitaria (assembly GCA_026413425.1). Classification (NCBI taxonomy): domain Eukaryota; kingdom Metazoa; phylum Chordata; class Aves; order Charadriiformes; family Scolopacidae; genus Tringa; species Tringa solitaria. Next base: position 209,656,949 of record JAOXJM010000001.1, on the reverse strand, counting down.
GCAGCTGGGCTGTTACAGGCTCATTGGAAAACAAATAAAGTAATTTCATATTATTTATTCAACAAAGTATATATTTTATGTGACTTTGTATATTTTAAATTTACAACCTATGGTGTATTTACAAACCTAAGACATCTATTACAGTAAAGATTTGTGTTTGCTTGTGGTGCAAGAGCGAAATCAAGGAACAAATGCTCATAGACTGAGACATAAAAAAAATAATAAAAGATTGTTTTGAACACAGAGAGTAATTTAACAACTGAGGCTGCAGGGAGTGAAGTAGCAAATGCTGAACTACAGCCTCACAGGAATTAATGGGTGTGAGTTTGTGGCTTATGTTACAGAAGAAGTTAGACCCCAGATGACCAGAATGATCCTTCTTGTCACTGCAGTTGACAAGTGATGCATCGTGAGCATCCCACAGTGTTATAGGGTGTTTTTTTCCACTAGCTAGACTGCAGGTGTTTGGGGTTGTACAACAAGGAGTAAAAGGGAATGGAAAGCGGAAGGGAAAAGTGTTTGGGATGTGTTTCTGCAGCTGGGCTGCTTGCAAGGAGTCAGATCTCCAATGGGAGGGCTCTGGCTGAAGCTATGAGTATTCAAGCCATGGTGGTCTTGCCTTGATCATCCAGACACCCTTGATACTTAAATCATGTTCCGTGGTTAGGATTTCCCCATGTTCAGGGATGTTATAATGTCTGCTGATGTCTGCCAGTTAAATTAGGATAGCTGTAAGGCCAAGTCTCTAACAGGGAGAGCTTTTTGACAAAATCCCATCTGTAAAATAACCCGAAACAGAAAAATAAACAGAGCCATTTTAGAGAATCTCCTAACCTGTGAGGCAGAGATGTTTTTAAACGACTTAACTCCTCAGATCAACCTTTTTTCCTCTGAAATTTGCTGCTTGTGGGATTCATTAGTTAAAACAGGGGTAGCCCAGTGTAACAGGGTTCACCTTCTATGAGTCAGACTGAAGTCTAGCTACTATTTTTTGGCTACCTTTATATAGCGTGCCTGTGTTTGTCATCACTCCTCTTCATTTTCTAATGTCAGGATGAATCATTTTAGGAATGTTTATATCAGTTCTGTATGAAACCAGACAAGCTACGGCTTACTGAGCTTCCGAAGTTCACATTTTCTTGTCAGTTGGCAAAGTTGAAAAACTTTTCCTTTTTCTCTCTGCCCAACTTCCCCCCTCCACTCCCTCACCCTCGGAGAGAAAGTAGGTTGGTTGTGCTTAGTTCTTTTTCCCCTCCAATTCTGTCTCTTTCCCAAACATGCTAAGCCTTTGATGTGTTTTTCTTGATCTGTGTAAGGATTCGTCTGAGTCTGGAGCAAGGATGGGCTGATGAAACGGGGTTTGTGGTGCAGCTGGTTCACCCTGGCAGGGAGGCAGAGGCAGGGAAACAGATCAGGGGCTCAGCAGTGTTTACAGTCCCTGCCAGGGTATTTGCAAATCCATATTAGGATCATATCGTGGGTTTTTTCACCAAAGTGAAAGCTTTCTTTGAAGGAGTTTCCATTTATTTAAATGAACTCTGCAATGAGCTTTTTAGTTCCCCAAATCAGACAAAGATGAGGTTTCAGTTTGTTCTTCCAGCTGTGGCACAGATCTTTGTAACCCTGGCCACCTACTACAGTACCAAACACAGAAGTTGGTGTGCACTGTGGTGCATCAGCTTGAGAGCAGTATCTCCACAGGAGACAAGGAGCTTTATTTGCAGAACCGCATGGGGGTATATAACTTGGGCATCCCTTTCATCTCCATTTTTCTGATAATAGATATTCTGCAGTGTTATTCAGGTGTATGCATCAGTGCTTCTGTGATAATGCTGCAATCAAAAGCTAACCTCCCTCTAAAAATCTTCTCAGTTCTTATGGTAGAGATGTACGGAAGAACTGGAAACTTTCAGCAATTAACTTTCTATTTTTTTGCTAGTTTGCTCTTGACTCGCCCCAACCTCCTGCATCCTGAGGTCTAAAAAGAGTGTTTTACAATATTTCAATAGTATTTAATACCATTAGAATTATTTCAATATTGTTCGTCCTGTTTCTTATTCTGGGTGGAATTCTTGACTGGGAGTAGAGACCAGTGAAGTTAAATATCTGGGGTATTCTAAGGTGGAAACACAGGTGTTGATAACCTAGTTTTCACTTGCTATATGTTGTGCTCTCACATGCACAGATTTCTCCACTGCTCATCACCTCCAGTAGACTTTTATACCAATATAAAGGGTGCGTAAAGTATTACCATTATGGTCTAAAAGTACTTAGTTCATTCCATGTTCATATGAAAGCAAGGCATAGAGGACAACTAATAATCCTGTTCACAATGTAAAACTGATGAATAAAATACATTTCAAGTATGTATTAATATAGTAGTGTATTAAAATTAATTAAATTATTAAGATTATTAGAAGTTATCATCTATATTTTATCTCAGCATAGAGATAAATAGCAGAGCTGCAACTACTGGTGAGTGTAATTAACTTGATCATTCTCTGGAGATTGTTGCAAATTCCCTATGTGATAATTTGCATTTGTATTTCAAATTAGCTTGAAAAAAAGGGATAAAAATTATATGGAAAGGTGTTTTTTCATCAGGGTATAGAATCTGTAAAAATATATTAAAAAATCATTAAAAAATGCTTACATATAAAATACTATTCTCACTGCTTTGAATGTGAAAATACAAAAATAAAATAAAAATAGGTGTTGTAAGCTTGCTTACGTATAATTAACAGCTCTGAGGAAATCTACTGACTTTCCAGTGCTGGGAACATTGTTTGGTTTCTCCAGGGGTGTAAAACTGCACAGCTCTATTAAATTTAACAGAATTCCTTTGGCTCTCAATTGTTTTTGGCGGATGGCCAAATGCTGGCAGATTAACTTGATTAGAGTAGATGTTCCTACCTGTAAAATCTTTTACTTATTAAAGGTACAGATAGCTTGAAGTTAGAATAAGATTAACATAGCTTCACATAATTACGCTATCTATCGGCCACAGTTCATTTGTGTACCATAGCAGTTTAATCAAATGCGTGTGGCAAACGGGGTTCATTTAACTCTTCAAAATGCAAAGAACTACTGAAAAACTTATCACCTGTCATCTTTTGTTTAACAATGTCTAATGTCCCTTCTCATTACAGACTATTCAAGTTAGCGATTCAGCTGGTTGAAAAGCATTGCTTATTTTAAGGAAAAGGAACTAAGAGAAAGTATTTTTGTATTTCAAGATTGGCTAATATTTACAATTTCCTCTTGGGGGGTGTACTGGGTAATAAGGAAAAAATAAGGGACTGCATGCAGCTCTCACTGCAGTACAGTTGATAGTCACTGGATTGTGGGGCTTAGGGCTCCCCAATTTAAACAGAGTAGGGGGAAATCCAAGTACTATTTGCCAAAACACTTTTTAAAAACAATTTTTATTTTGTTCACAGCTGTGTAAAGGACATCATGCATTGCTGAGGCCACTTTGATATGTCTTTATTTGACCAAGGCTCATGTGCTTGGTCTCCTGATTTCCAATTCAGGAGGGTACTTCAGCTTGTGCTTGTCTTCATAGAACAGAAGTAGATGTCAGTTTAACTGTGTGTATGAGCTGACTGTAATAAGTGTTTAGCTGTGCAGTGTTTTAAAGATGAGATATGGCAAATTAAAAGTAAAATAGGTGATCAGAGACTTAAATATGTAAAATGGACAAGAGCATCGTAATTCACAAGATTTTTGACATTATTTCTCCTAAAATCCTCATAAAGAAATTGATGAAGTGCATAATAGATGAGTGGGCAGGGAGGTAGGTGGAAAACTGGCTGAACTGCTGGGCTGGAAGGATTGTGATCAGTAGCACAAAGTCCAGCTGGAGGCCAGTGGTGTACCGCAGGGGTCAATACAGGTTTGCCAATTATGCAAAGCTGGGAATAGTGGTTGATACACCAGGTGGTTTTGCTGCCATTTAATGGATCTTGAGAGGCTAGAAATATGTGCTGACAGCAACCTTATCAAGATCATGAAAGGGAATTACCAAATCCTGCCTCTGATGAGGAATAACCCCAGGTACAGCAGAAAATGACCATGAGCCAGCAATGTGCCCTTGCAAAGGCGGCCAACAGCCTTCTGGGCTGTACTAGGCAGAGCACTGCCAAGCAGGTCGAGGGAGGTGACTCTTCTCCTCTGCTCAGCACTGGTGAGTTATAGCTGGATCTCTGTGTCCCCACTACAAAAGAGACATTGACATATTGGAGCACAAAAGCCATGAAGATTATTAAGGAACTGGAGCATATGAGGAGAGGCTGAGCGAGCTGGATCTGATGGAGGAGTGAAGAAAACATGACCAGACTTTTCTCAATGGCACCCAGTGACAGCACAATACAAGCTGAAATACAGGAGGTTCCATCTGAACATAAGAAAAAAACACCTTTCCTGTCAGGGTGGCACAGGTTGCCCAGAGAGGCTGTGGTGTCTCCATACTTGGAGACATTCAAGGTGCAACTGGACACTGTCCTGGGCCACCTGCTCTTGCAGATCCTGCTTGAGCAGGAGTATTGAAGTAGCCAGTCTCCAGAGATGTTTTTTAGTCTCAGTGCTATCCTACAATTCCGTGATTTCATGAAAAAGATTTAATATATAAGAAGTTATTTTCATCTCACTTCATTACACATGCTCAGTGGTCTGTTAATAATACTTGAATGTTTACCCAGTTTCATGATTAAACTTCTGAAAAACTGTCTTTGAATATTTTCTTAAGCTTCTGGAATATATTCTCTAACAGTCTGGAAAAAGCCACATTGGAGGCTTAATTGTATTTATGGAGATGAGAGAGGTAAAATAAGTGTTCTGTGCAGTAAAATCCTAAATATAATTTTCAAAGTTAAAGTTACAGATCTGTAGAAAAGTCTTAAGTCAGAAATGCCTCTAGAGTTCATTTGGTTCTTCCTTCTGGTGCAAGAGCCATAGATTAGGTTATCCAGGGACCTGTGAAGCTGAATTAGCAAGAGAAATTGTACCATTTCACTGGATACTATTTGTTCCATGGTGAAGAATATGTTTCATGTATCCAGATGAAATTTCCCCTGAAGCAACTTGTGCCCTTGGTCTCTTGTCCTGTCACCATGCAAGGCGGTGAAGAGAGCACCTTCATTTTTTCTATAGCTATTTTTTACGTATTGGAAGATGAGGATCTCCCTGAGCCTTCTCTTCTGTGGCTTACACAAACACATTTCTTTTTTGACCTCTCTTTGTGTGTCAGGTTCTCCAACCTCTCATCATCTTGGTCGCCCTTCACTGGACCATCTACAATCTTTCTCCTGAACTGGGGGAAATTCACTCCATGTAGCCTAGATGATGGGTGTGTTTCTTATGGTAAGATTTAGCAGCACAATAAGATATTTCCAGAACTCTCCAAGGCACTTTCATACCCAGTTATAGGTATCAAAATAGGCTTCCTAAAGTCTAAAGAGAAATACATCTCTTTTTTATTGGACAATTTTTCAAAGTAGTGCAGAAAGGAGTTAGTCACAAGGGCAATGTAAGGGAGAACAGGTTTGAATCTGTTCTGGCTGGAGACAAAGGGTATTCTGCCATTAACTTTAATGGAAGGAGAGATTGACAGACAATTTTATAGAAGATGTGCTGAACTGGGACTGTGCATAGTTGGACTAAGAAAATCACTCAACCTCCTCTGAAACACAGAGAGCGCTGGGACACCCCAGACTGAAAAACACACTCTTCTAAAGGCTCTTACAGAAGCCCACAGGAGAACAGATCTTTTTGCTGCCAGTATGCAACTTACTAGCTGAGAGGCTGCTTACCTACTTTTATGTGGAGAATTGGTCTGATATTTTTGTTGGAAGACATTGAAACTAGCTGCAGCAAATACTGGCCTCGTTGTGTGAGGTTTTCCTGCATCCCTCCCTTGATGCCATTTTTTTGAAGGCTAAGACTTGCTGAAAGAATTCTGACTGTTAAGTTTCTGTACCAAATTTTTATAGGAAAACTTGAAAGATGATAAGGAATTAAATATGAGTCTGTCCAGTAGTCAGTACTCATAACAAGAATGCTCTTCCCCTTCAGGAAAATGGAGTGACTAGTGGGAGACATTGTTTTCCCTGATTGAGGTTTGCCAAGATGTAGGGAATACTAAACTTTTGTCTGTGTCTGCTGGTTAAGTAAGGAACCAATCCTGAGCCCTGAGGCCAGTGATTTCCCAGTCCACAAGAGATTATCTTGGAAACGCTAATGACAATGGTCCAGAACAGAGCCAAGAAGAGTCCTCACAAGTATGGTGGATGATTGAGTATTTGGTGCTTGGATTCACTACCTGGGCCTCTTTTATTTCTAATAGAAATTAGCTCCTTGAATTTAAGCTCTCTCCTCAGAAAGACAAGAATGTTATCATTGGGTGTTGGATTCATGATGGAGTTTGGATCAGTCATTAACAGGTTCTAATACGGCATCAAAACTCAGTAGTAATATCTTCTATAAAAAAAAAAAAAAAGAACAACCTAGTGGTGTTGATTTACAGAAGGAAAGTGAAGAATCTTTTCTTGAGGAGTAGTTGCTTGTCCTATTTATGTGTGAAATCATTTGGTGTACCTGCAAAACCTGTCCAGATAGTGCATTTGAAATCTCCCTGTAGTTAACAAGGAATGAAACTAAGGGGGCTCCTTAGACCTTTGACATGGCTTGACTGGAGGTTTTTAGATATCATGGTTTGGATAAGACTGTAAATAATATCAATTCCTGTGTTGATAGTCACAAGTAAGTAGCCCCGAGGTGAAAGCATAGGTGCAGAGAGTGGTGGCTGCAAAGTAATTTTTATGATGTGCCATGCAACCTGATGTTTCTCCTTTGCAAACTCTAAGCTCTTGTGAAGTGCAGCAATATCTCCGTTTCCATTTAGAAGAAAGTGTCAGTTGTGTGACAATGACCAGCTTGAAAACAGGTGCCCTGATATTCAAGAACCATAAGTCTCTTAAATGCCTTGATTTAGGAGTGATGGGGCAGTTCCTGATTTTGAATGATAAGTGTCAATACTAGAGGGAGCATTTCTGTACTGTTGTATCCTCAGTTAGTATCATTGCTGAGTAATGCTTAGTGAAGTGGCTGTTCCAAATCACACTGTCAGACAAGCCCATCCTAAACTCCTCTGTGACCAGGAGAAAGGCTTAAGACTAAATGGAGACAAGCCATGTTTGGCTCCCTAAAATGTACTGATGCTAGACTTGCTTTCTAAAGGCTACAGCTGCTGGTACGGATGCTCAGGAATGACCTATTTACAGCAGGTTCTGTCTTAACAACTGTACTTTGAATGCATTTTGTTATTTTCTTGTTACTCAGAAGTGGTCCTTAATATATTTAATATTTTTAGTGCCCTACAGATACCAAAGCAACGTTTGGGGTCCACCTTAAAGTAGTAGGAGACTGGACAGGTATGTAGAAAAACAATTCCTTTTCAGAGACAAATACCTTTACTTGAACTGTTATCCCTTTCTGGCCTCAGCACAGTTGTACCTTGATTGTGCTGTATTCTCACTAGAGATCATTCATGCTTGTTTTCCCAAAGTTCTTTTTATTACACTCTTGATGGAAGTCTTGCTTTATTCAGATGTACATTTCTTCAGATAACATGTTCTTCCAACTACTAACAGATCTTCTGATTGTAATGCAATAATTTTCGGTGTTCCTCCATTCCTGCCTCTTTTTCTTATTTTTTCGGTAGCCTGCTGCCCCTGTGCAGTGCCTCTGTGCGTAGCAGTGTCTGCAGAAATGCTGAAATGTGCAGCTCCCAGATAAGTGGATTTTGATGCCAGCAGTCTGGATGGCTGCCAGGTTAATTAACGCCTATGGTACACTGAGATTACAGGTTGCTTTCATGTTCTTCCATGCTCTTCCATTGCTCTTTGAATGTCCTCCAGACCGGGGGTGTAAGCCAGGATTCCCCGCAGAGGAGAATGGTAATTTGCTTCTCCCTGTGACAGCTGTATACTCAAGTGATAGTTGTCATTATTCCTTGGCGGCAGACTTTCTTCTTGCTTAGCATAGCATTTCCTTGTAAGGAAGACAAATACACAGCACCATCTTGTTCATTTCTTAGGAAGAAATGTTTTCCATGTTAAATTGTGTCCTCTCATGGTTTTCTGGAACTGAGTCAAATGAGCTTGTTGCCCTAAAAGCAATTAGACCAATCTGAGGAGAATACATCCATGAATGTCTGTTGAACTTGTTGGTCGTGCTTCATGTTGTCTGTGGAAGCTGCTAAAACTTTGATAAGCAAAGATTGTGAGGGCAATGCCATATGCACATATGCTCCATAATCGCCTTTACCTTCTTGAAGTATAGGATTTTGGCCAGACAGAACCAGATTATGGGCCTAATTAGCCTCTGATTTGCTCCATTATGATGGCTCTTTTGCTCTTAAGCATCATTCCTACTTGGAAGAGGACAGTGGTCTATTGGAACAAGTGGGGTGCAGAAGTACTGGCTAAATGAGTTTTCTAAAGAAGTGGCATCTTTGAAATTTTCTGATTGCTTCTGTGGCATAAATTGCTCTCTGTTAGCCTTTAAATATTCTCCCAACTCAGTATCTATATTCTCCACTGAGAGACAGGTCTGCCTAGGTAGGACTGTGTGACATTCAGGACACTGTCACATTACAGAAAGCATTTGTTCTATTACTTTTGCTAAACAGTGATATCTCTCCCGGGGTCAAATGTGCTGTCAAGAAGCAGACAGTTTACTCAACCCTTTATGCCACATCTGGTGCCATGGAGCCCTGTTCTCATTCGGTCCCTGAAGTCCTGTGACAATTAATGGTCTCTAATCCGCTGACTATTTGAGGAAGGATTATTGTATTCACCACATTCCTTATAATCTTTCTTAAGCATGCTCTAATGGGTACTTCTGCAGACAGGATATTGGGCTGGAGGAGTTTTTATGTGACGTACTGTCATTTGAGCTCTTTTCATGACCTATTCTCTCAGCCTTTATCCTATCTATCCAAATTCTCTTTTGTAACACATTTTCATATTCCTGAGAGTTTATGCCTGACACCAAAGAGAGTTAACAATTTATTTCAGAGAACTCAATTACAAGCCTAAATTAAAGGGATGCAAGAAGAGTGCAGATATGCTGTGAAATGCAGAGAAGAACCAGTTAGTTTGAGACATTTCTCCTCTTGCTGGCTACAGCACATGGGAGATGTGGTCGGTGAAGGAACAATTTCCTGCCATTAGCTGTAAGGACTTGAGGAGGGATACACACTGCTGGCAAAACAATTCTGCAAGTTATGTTTCGGGTCAATTCTCTGACAATGAGTCTCATGTTTTGAAAATTGAATAGAATACCTCGTGGCCTTAGTGACTTTGGTTTGTAGGTTGGGAAAGCAACTGCGTGTCAAGAGAAAAGATAAGGGGTAATAGAATTGTCAGGTCCTGATGAGAAGTTGCTGTTAATGGAAAGTAATTTCTTGCCCGTATCCCAGTGCATATCATTTTAGATATCCAATAGAAGAAGCCGCAAGAAGCAGCTTCTGAAAAAGGCAGTGACTCTAGAAATAATTTTTTGCATATTTTTTTGTAAATATTTAGTAGATTTTCAGGCAATAACGTTGTTTGTTTTTTAAAGCAATGATTTGAGTAATGAAAAACATAGGACAGAAAAGGCAGAGAAAGAAACCTCCGAAATGGTAGGCCTGAGATCTTAGCAAACCAAACAGTAATCTGGACCCATAAGTGATGTATTTCTTGCTTCATTGAAGTCAAATGGTGCTATCTGAGCTTAGAGGAGCTGGGAAGCTGACCTTCTCAGAAGCAGATTAGGATAAAGGTACAACATTCCCTCCCATTAGGTAGTCAGCGGGACCCATTAGATAAATTTCCAATACAAATGTGAGCTCTTTCATTTCTCATCTGTGTTATGGTGGTACTAGTAACTTAGTTGTGCTCAGCTTTCATGTTCATCACAGAAAGCAGGGACGAGCAGGCACTGGTATTGCTGTAATGTGCCCTCAGATGCCTGTGTAGCAGATACTTTCACCTGAAATACTTCCCATAGCTCCCTTTTTATGTGTATAGTTTAGGACAAGATGAAGCAAGCCCCAAGCATGCCTTTTTTTTCCTCATTCACTGTAAAGAGAGTCTAGATACATATATTGCTACCTCAGAGGTAGGTAGTTTAGTTAATTGACAATTAGTTGTGATTTTTTCCATGTAGAGGTTCCTGACATAATTTTCCATCTTTTGCCCTGTGCACTGGGTGTTGTGAATAGTGGAACAGCTATTATAGACCTCCCTAAAGAATGGGTTTGTGATAATGTTTGATAATGTAGTTACTATCCTTGTTTTGACAAGTGACTACGTGAGTCAGCACCTATTATGTTAACAAAATGTTTTGTGGCATTGTGATGGATCATATTATTAATGCAATTATTTCATCTTATTACAGAGGTGAAACCTATAGAATTATAGAATCATAGAATGGTTGGGGTTGGAAGGGACCTTAGAGATCACTGAGTTCCAACCCCCCTGTCATGGGCAGGGACACCTCCCACCAGACCAGGTTGCTCAAAGCCCCATCCAGCCTGGCCTTGAACACCTCCAGGGAAGGGGCATCCACAACTTCTCTGGGGAAGCTGGGCCAGTGCCTTACTGTAGACCACAGCTTAGTTAGCCTGTGAGGACTTAGACACCCAAGTTACAATGGGTTTAGAGTGGCTGATCTGTGGTAATTGCAAACGTGAAGCCCTGCGGGTGGGGTTAGCCCAGTGGCTCAGAGCTAAGTCAGGCTGTATTCCTCTGCGGTGGCCTGGCAGTTACTGCAGTTGAGCCAGTCGGTGGCAACTTCAAGCCCTACAGTAATGTTGCAGTCCCTGCAATGGCTCATGCATGGATCAGAACTGGGAGATCCATGGATTAGCCAATAAGCTAATCTTGTTACTAGCCTCCCCTCTAAACCTGTTTTGTTCTGCTTCTCTCATGTCTCTGTGGTCACCTATTTCTCCTTCAGCTTTGAAAAAATTCTTGTTAGTATTTACAAAAGGGTTTTTTGAAAGTTTTTTGTCCTCCTTACTGCCTAGTTTGTCCTTAGCGTTGTCATCTATCAGCCTTATGCTTCCTCTGTCCTTGCTGCTGCCTCAAGTACTACTGCTTTTAGTTTTAAAGCTGACATTTCATCTGGCACCTCTGGAGGGAAAAAAGAGAGGCCATGGGCCATGCCTCGTGTCCAACCACTTGACAGCAGTGAAAAAAACCCACACGGCAGTGTATCAAGACAATGTGTCTCATTCTCTAGACAAATTTCAGGGTGCGAGACAGAAAGTGATATTGATGATGCCGAAATAACAGACTTCTGAAGCCATGCAGCATGTTTTGGCGGAAAACAAATACACAGCACTCAGAGGTGTTAAGGTGAACTGCACGCCTCAAGGCAATAAAACATCGCTGTTATGTTGCTGTGTGGTGCTGGTACAAATTGATGTGGGACCCTGTTTAAAACACTGCTGCTGTTCTGCGCTCTACAGTAATTTTTATCTTGTAGTGACATCCTCCTGCTGTGTAGTCGTGTGTGGTCCTAGAGACAGCCGCAAGGCCTGTCCACCGTTCTGGGCAGCGTGGTATTTACTGTGGGGGTGCCCTAACAGTGCTTTAATACCAGCCATTGAACCTGAGACTTCTGTCCTATAGGTTACCAAATGCCACGGCAGCAGGAGGAGGAGATGCATGTGGGAACCCTCCAGCTAGAGCCAGAGCAGACAGATCATGGGATACTGATCTGCTCACCCTAGTAAACTCTAGGTCTTGTGAGAAAATACCTTTCTTTGCTAAATTCTTCCTGCTAGAGATGAGGATAGACAAGCTCACTAGGTCATTTAGGGACCGAGTACCTTATTTTGAATCTGACGTGGTATGATGTGAATTTTTGTCAGATACTGTCATAGTCTTTTTTTTGGAAGTTCCAGACTTGGAGCAGGAACTTTCAGGGAAAAAAAAATAGTTAAAAACAACAATTTTCCAGAACATGGCAAATGTATGAAAACATGAATCTTGTTTAACTCCCTGCAGACTAAAACCTCAGACAGCAAAGAGTACACACCCCAAATTTCTTAGTTTTAAACAGACAAAAATTTTAAGGAAGTTTTGTGGGATTTTGGAGGCTGACTAAGGATTTTTTGCATGCTCACCAGATGAAAATAAACATGCCTTTTGAGTGTCTCTGAAGGAAGAATGATCTAAACTTGCTGGGCTGGGAGAGTTTGTCAAATTGTTCAGGAGTATTTACGTGACCTTGTTAAGCTCTTGCAGCTCCTGGTTTCTTGAGTGCCTGAAGCATCCCAAGGCTCACTCTGTCTTGCTGCACTTTGCTGGAATTTTTCAGCAAGCACAGGAATTAGCAAAGAAGCAATATTTAATTTTCAGTAACCCTGAGGACACTTTTAGAGATACTGAAGTAGTGGATCATTCAGTCAGTATCTACTATATTCTTAGGAGATCTTGATTCAGACTGGAAGAATGTGTGAAGCAGAAAATGACAAGAAGGATTAATAAGACTACAAAGTCTGCCTGTAGGATGTGACAAGGTTGTGCCAGGATCACTGTAACTACTGCTGAGTTTCTTTTAAAATATCTAGTCACTGGTGATGAGCAGTTGGTCAACTCTTTTGCTATTACCTCAAGATCTGTTTGATTTGGGCCTTTTTCATTCCATAGTAACATGTATTTTGTTGTGTTTAGTTATTCCATGGGATTCCTGGCAGCGTGTAAAGGCGTTAATGATGTGGTACTGTTGGTGGTTCCAGCAAAATCAACTTGTGGTTTTGGAAGCTGAAGACAGAGATGGGATAGATGTTATTTTTCCCTGTTAGATTTTATTGGTTCTTAGTGAATCCTACTTACACTTCTGAGGAAGGTTTCAGAATTGAGTGCTAAAAGGGTTTAATTGTGTTTCTTTTGATATAATTTGACATTAATCATAAAAATAATACTGTTACATTACTGAAAAGTTAAAATACCTTAATGATACAACTAGCCAAAGTGAGCCATAAGGCGTTCTATTTTTATTCTTCGTTGCTATTAACATTCATTCATTATTTTATTTATGACTGCAAACAAGCTCAATAAAAGACAGGATTAAGAGAATGGTGCAAAAGAAGGAGAGCAGATTTAGTTTGCTGGCTTAAAGCTGAAAACGCCTTTCCTCTGATTAAAGAATTAATGCTGAAGGTGAACATATCTGAATTTTTGGCTCCAGACCTGGATTGTTTTACATCAGTTGAACTCCAGCTGACTTAGTACCAAAACCAGTGTAATTTGAGTCATCTCCAATTTGAGCAGTTAATGAGTTTTACCTCTGCAGGGAAGAAAAGATTTTTAGGTGAGAATGTTGCCTTTAAGGAAATTTTCTCATACTCTGAAGTCTTTTCTTCATTATTCCTGTTATTTGTAAACTTCCATGTTTTTGCATATCCCAGGCCCTTTTTAGTTGTGTAATGATGGAAAATGACGTGGCTGAATGTTGTAAATTATTTTTATCCTTTGATACAATATACACAGGATGTGTGGATGTTGCTGTAGTTAAGAACTGATCCAAGAATACAAGGTTGAAGGATTCCTTGCCGTGCCTCAGATGTTTTAGTACCCTTATGAACTACAGGAATGAAACCTGTGGAGCACATTAACATGTAGCAGCTGATGGGATCTAAATTAATGTAGTGAAAAAAAAAGCAAGAAGCTGCTCTCTAAAAATAGAGTCACAAGGTAAAAAGGCTCTAGAACATGTATCTGAGTGGACTACCAGGCAAATTTCTGGTTTTGTAATCACTATTTTTATGTTGTGCTTGCCTATTTAAGGAGGTGAAGTTGCTGTCCTAAGTTGCCTGCATTTCAGTTTTCCTGTTAATCTTTGCTTAGGAAAGCAAACCTTTGCTTAGTTTCACCATTTTTTCTGTTAATCTTTGCTTAGGAAAGCAGATCTTTGCTTAGTTTCACCATTTTTCTGTTAATCTTTGCTTAGGGATGCTTAGGGAAGACCCACTGTTGCAGTAGTGTCTGTGCAGAGGTACACAGCTGCTTCAAGCAATAAATATACAAAATCTGGCTGGACTTTCTGGTTCCTTTGTGTGAGCACCTTTAACAAGCTCAGGTGTGTAGCAGTTTCTAGAGAAATTTGAGAATTCACATCAAAACACCAGCTCTTCATGCATGGCTGCACCTCCCTGGGAGCAAAGTGGACTGCCCTAGATGCCACTCAAGTTTTGGTGAGGAATCCCTACCAAATGTCATAATGTTTTATTCCCAGTTCATTGACACTTCCTCCTTAGGGACAGAAGAAAAAAGCAGACACACTTCAGACTTGGATTTATGATTTACCGCAGTTGAACTAACAATTACTAGTTAAAATGTCTTAAAAGTAGATTTGAAAGGTTTCTTTTCAGGATCCTTTTCTAACAAGTTTTAAAAGTGCTATAGTTAATTAGGAAAAATAAAGTTCAAGTTTGGAACATTAAAAATACAGGAAAAACTTGTGCAGGAACTGTTGGTATTTATAAACTTTATGATCAGAAGGGACAGTTGTTGTCTTTATGCGTTCTGAACTCCTACAAGATGCTCTTACAATAATTTCTATACAGAAGTTAACATAACACAAAACTTAGGGTTGAAACAGTCTGCAGTTTTTTTAGCTTCAACCTTTGGATGCCCACAGGCTCTTTCTGTGCTGTTTGTCAAAATAAAGCTCAACTTTGAGATGGTGTCATAATTTAGTGGGTTTTTTGGTGTTTGGTTTGGTTTTGGTTTTTTGACTATTTTTTTTTTTACCCCTTTACTCCCTTATTTCAGGGCAAGAACCACCACTGGAAAATGTGTGTGCATTTTAGTTCTTGACTCTTTATTTGCAAAGACTTACAGAAAATGAGCATGGCACCTTTGAACTTTCTGTTTGGTTGGTCTCTTGTACTAAGTTCAAGTTTTGAAACCTCGCAGTTGTCTGGCTCTTTGTTTTCTGCACCCTTTCCACTTCTAACATTTCTTTTAAATACAGAAGTGGGCTTGCTTTTCAGTAGAGTTCTCATCATTGATTTGGGCTATAGCATGATTTAAAGTGTAGCTCTCTTTTGCCATAAAGACCACCAGCAGTGGTGGTTGCTGAGCTCTTCAGGAGATCTTTTGTACTACCTTGTATTGCTCCTTTTTCCTTGGTCTCTCCTACCTGTCTGCAGAGACAGATGCTTTGTCTAAGCTTGGACTGGAAGGGAGAGAGGCCGTAACTCGCTCAGAATTTATTCTGTGCTCAGCAGTTAACTCTCTGGGAGTTAATCAAAACTCCCCCAACTTTACAAATGTCATCATGATCAAATAATGTGGTCAAATGGCATTTTCACCCTATTTACACAGCAAATATTTTATAGCTCCTTGTTGGCATGATATTAGTGTTAAAGTTCTAGTTAGGATATCCCATCTCCTTTATTGCATTTTTTTTCATTCCATAAGTATATTTACCCTGCTTTTCGCCAGCTGCATGTCATCACCCCAGACTTAAAACTTCCTGAAACAGCAACTGTCTGTTCCAAAATCTCTTTCTATTCCAAGATACATTAAAATCAGTGCTGGTCTAGTTCATGTGAAGCAAATCTTGCATCCTAAATTTTACTGTTGATTCTCTACAGCCCATAGCAACCCAGTTTTGCGTTCCTGTGCCAGACACACCTTCTGTGGCTCCATCCAGTCCTTTGACTTTTGTGTATGCGTTTTTCCCCCAATGCATCAAGCACTAGATGGAGAATTTGGGTTTCAACATAAGGAAATATTGACAGTCAGTGATCAAAGTTTTGAGGGGCATCTTGTAGCCACAGCTCTTCTCTGCCCCAGTCCTCCCCTGGATATCTGTGCCATTAAATCATAAATATTATTAATAAAACACCTACCAGCAACAAACTATGTAGTTGTCAACTGCAAAAATAGGATTCCTGGGAAAAAAAATGGGTATGTGACAGCCACAAAAGGGTTATTTCTTCCTTTAACGAAGCAAACCAAACCAAACCTCAGAACCTGCACTGAAATCCCCATGTTGTGACAATGGGCCAACTGCAGGTTCCCATAGCTTGACAAAATAGATATTTTGGTATCTGCCATAAAAAAATTAGAAAAGTTTACTTTAAAATGTTTATGGCTACACGTTTGATATGAATTTAAACAGCACATGAAACTACGTGCTTATCACAGCTCTGTACTGGTCTATTAACCTCTTGGTCCCATGCCTCAAAAAAGTGGATACTGCAGTGCAGAACACAGATGTGGGGGCAAGTTCCTAATGGGAACGGAGCCAGACCGCCAGTGCAATCTGTTTTTTAATATAAAGGCATCCTTTTGTGAGTGGTCAGCCCACTAAATTAATTTGTAATTAACCCCCCTTTTTTTTTTACTTTTTATCAGGCTTTGAACCTTCAAAAGACGGTGAGGCAGAAATGCCTTAAATACACTAGACACTGCAAGGTGAATTAATTGCTGGTGCCTCCGAATTTTGAGTGAAGTTTGAAATAGCGGTTGCTATTCAGCGGTTGCTGAACGTGGCATTTCTTAATGAAGCGAATTATCTCAGTATCAGCTAAATACTGTGAGGAGAAACTGTAGGAGGGAATTCGTAGCCTGGAAATTACTTTCCAAATTGTGAATGGGATTTTAGCCTTGCCCGTTGGGCTTCGCAGGGTAGAGGCGTGTGCCGTGACAGCAATAACCAGCGCTTTGGAATGAAGCGCAGCAGCTGATGGGCAGGGTGCAGCGTGTATTTTGTTTCACCGACATTATAACCCACATTTCCGCAGCTCAGGCATGTTCTTCTGCCTCCTTTTCTTCTTTATTTAAAGCACTTTTTTTTTTTTTTTTTTGCTCAGAAAGGGGATGAAGTGACAGAGCTTGTTTCAAAAAGGATATCATGATACTTCTTATTTGTATAGTTTGTGACATTTGTAGCAGATTAGAGCAAAGTACGCTATAATGAAATAATATTCCATGAGAGGCAAGTTTTGTAGGGAGAAGTAATATCTTTTATTAGATCAGCTGAAACAGCCAGAAAAAGCAGGTTGTCTTTCAGGCATGCAGTGCCTTCAGCAGGTTTGACAAAGAGGCAGCAAAGCCAAAGCAAAGAGCAGGGAATGAAATAACATTCCCTGTTACTTTTTAAAACAATCTTTTTTTTCCTTGAGGAATATGAGCAATAAAATTGCCTAGTAAATGAATAGAAGTTCTCTCCCCTCCACCCCCCACCCCCCCCGTTTTTTTTTTTGAGTTGATTTACCTTTTCCATGAGAAATCTTACTTGTTTCTCAAAAAATTTATTTGGTAAAAAAATACTGTCTGAAAGCCAGAAGTACCACTTGTAAATGCTCTCACCACTGCCTCTTAGGACTTGTGTGTCTCCAGCTTTCTTTATCTTCTCTTGGCTGGGTTCCCAATTTAGGGTATATTTTCTGTAATATACCGTCATCTCACTCTCTCGTGGAGACAGTGCTTGCATCGTGGCAGATACAGTCCAGCTGACAACTCTGACTGGGTGAAAAGGTGGGCACATGAAAAAACTCCACTGTGACTTGCATGAGGCACTGCATTTTATTTATATATATATGCCCACACACGTGTCCCTCCACTTTCAGCATTTGGGTGGGTTTTTTTACATTTTAATGTGTTGGGTTTTTTTTCTCTTAAAATATTAATATCCTATCTAAAAAACATTTTGATTGAAAATGTTTGTCCATCTCTAAAGAGTAAAATTTGGACAATGCTTTATGTAAAGCATCACTGTGTTTTTAGTAATTTGACGGGGCCCTGTTCTGTATGTAGAAGCTGATAAACAGTGGAAGACTGGATTTGTGATTTACCTGAAACCAGAAAATTTTAAGCTATGCTATAGTAAATACCATGATGATGAGTAAGAGAGAGAATGCTTCTCTGCTGGGGAGACAGCCTGGAAGGTCTGTGAATCCAAATAGGCACATTTGTGTTTTACTGTGGATAAGGGGAGTCTCAGAGGAAGGTTACCAAGGGCTGTTGACAAATTTTTCATTGTTGAAGGGGCATTCTGGGGGGAGGAGGAGCTTCAGAGATTATTGGCTATTTTGAGTTTTGCTGAAATGGCTGCTGTAATGATTTTGCTGTACTTTTGATGATAAGTAGCACACCTACAGCCCGAGAAGCCTCCTTGTGTTATGTGAAATGAAAATCAATCAGTGGACAGTACTCTTCATTCCGATAAGCAGTATTAAGGACTGTCTCTTCCCATAAATTTAACATATTCCCATATTCAGTAAGCACACTGTAAGTACCATTTCCTCAAGGAAAATGCCACAGACACCCACGCACATTTTCAAAGCTGAAGCTGCGATGCTTTGCTGTGCTTTGCCAAGTGGCTGGTGCCAGCCTGACGGCACAGGGCTTTGCCTCAAGTATTTCACTTGCACTGTGTTAGCCGAATGTCTCTTGAGCTTAACTGTGACTGGCTTGAAAAAGGCAAATTTATAATTAAAGGAAGACATTTTTATAATTTCCGTTATTTGATGTTTGTATTTTTAGTGGTTGAGGGAATTATGCTAATTGTGCCCCATTATTAACAAGCATGGCAAATGAAATTTTTTCAGTGCCGTTTCCAAGTAAAGCAGGATTTCATTAATCCAAAAATTTGCTTAGAAATAATGTTTCTTTAAAACTCTCCCATACTTCCCAACAAATATGTACCAGCATGTGCCATTTCTGCATGAAGAAAGTTTTATAATTTCTGCAGTGTTCCGTATCACTGAATTTGTGATGGTACATCAATACATTGCTATACGCCAGGTCGTGACTAGTAACTAAAATAATAATATTATAATAATAATTTCCTTGGAGAAACAAAGAGAGGGGTTACCAAAACTGCCACCTTAGACTTCCAGAGGGCAAACTTTGACCTGTTCAGAA
>JAOXJM010000001.1:209619359-209631798 GCA_026413425.1 Tringa solitaria | reverse complement strand
TACTTGCTTTCTAATCACATTTCTATTTATTCTTATGAACTTTGATTTAAAAGACACATAAAACTGAAATGAAAAATCCTTATCCCCCAAAAAACAATTGCCATCAGTCTTACAGTGTTCTTAATTGAGTTCATTGCATTCAATTCAGGCTGTTTTTATTAGAGGTTCAGAGTGATCTGAAACTGGTGGGTAAAAGGTGGTTGGGGTAGACAAAACAGTAACATCTCAAACTTCAGTTACATACTGCTATGGCCTTATAGGTACTGACCCACCAAACTCTGAAAGACTAGGAATTTGATTTTTCAGGACCCTTGGAATTCAGCAGAGTGAATTTGCTGTTATTTTCTGTAAAGTATTTTGTAACAAGAAGGAACAAGGAAAGAAAACCCACCAGACCTGACTTTAAAGTCAAACCTGACACAAATTCAGTGTGTGACTTTTGGCATCATCTTCGAAATGCTAATGCAGTAAGAGCTTCATGTATGAGACAACTTCAAAAAACCAAGGCCAGTGGTCCCCATGCCTTAGTATCTCTGTCTACAGAATGTGAATAATAATAATATTAGTAGTAATAATAATAATGATGATGTAGCTTAATTCTCAAGGACCTTCACCTTCTATACAATTTTTTTTTCTTTTCTTTGAGACCCCCAGAAATTAAAATATAATAAAATTTCCCATTGTCTCTCTTTCCACCTCTTTAATAGTGTATCCTGGAAAAAAGGAAACTTGACTGTGTAACCAATTTATATGGGCTTCAGAGCACGCACCCATTGTTCCTCATGTTTTTCTGGCATTATTGTTTGCCCACCATACTGAGCAGAACCTGATTCTTGCTTGAGAACAAAAATGACATGCAACTAATTATTTCAAAGAGAACCTTCCTGATCTAGGAGGACAGGGCATAAGATTATGTTACTGTATTCAGCCCCTAGTCTGGGCGATACTACACATTTAGCTAAATGTATGTGATCCCAGTAAAACTGCCTGCATTTAACTGAGGACTTCTCACTGATCAACAATTTAGAAGGAACTGTGTGCTCAAAATGAAACCAGGAGGAAGCCACTCAGCATGCTGGAAGGATAAGTTGGAGCATAAGACCATGACTGTGCGACCATTCTTGATGTCTCTGAGGACTTTGTCCTGTCGTTAGACTTGCAGGAGAGTCAGTGAGATGATGTCTGCAGTGCCACACTCAGCAGAGTGACAAAACAATCAATGGCATAATTGAGCTTAGAAAAATGTAAAAAAATCATTAGGAAACTAGCTAGTACAGACAAACTAATGCAGATTGCATCAACAGAATGAGAGAGAAGATAACTGCAAATTTTTCAGAAGCAAGAGTTTTAAAACTTGGTTTGTTAAGTGTTACTCATGTTGGGTTAACAAACCAGACCAACACCTACACAAAAAACGTCACATTTTAGCTATTAAACTGTAGCAATTAATGGAAAAGATTCATTTTTGGGTGATTGCTCTCTAAAATGGTCTGAGTCATAAGACTGTCTGTGACTAGGTTTGTTTCTATTGATCAGCTAGTGATTGCAGATCAAAATACAATAAAATATTCTGATTTCATCAGTTCAACTGGTTTCAACGGTTCTCAGTCTTTCATTTGTTGTTGTAGCATGGATTTGAAGGAAAATCTTAGGTTTTTGAAAAATGCCCCTCCCCCCTGCCCTTGGAAGGTATCATGGTGATTTTTTCTTGCAAATTTAAAAGCCTTCTCCTGTCAAGCTTTAGGCTTCTCATATATACTCCTGTAAGCACACCAAAAGTGCCTATTTTCTGCCAGTAGCTGCCAAAGCTCTCATCATCTCCCTCATCCTTTGCTGGATAATTCTTAAAGGCAATAGTGTCATTTGCACCAATGTAACTTTTGTCCTGTGCACACATGTGTAATATGAGAATAGCATAAGTGGGTGAAGCATGTCCTGTGGGATAAATTAATGCTAAAGGCTTCTGTTCAGTGTACCATTTCTCTTAAGAGAATTTACAGGACATGGAGGCTACAAGTGCTGGAGAAAGTTGTAGGATGTATGTGAGATGAGATGGAACACTACCCCATAGTGTTAGTGTTGCCATGGAAAAATGAGTAAAGTCATATGGTGAAAAGAAAATACATCTGCCTGGGAAATTTGCCATAGTGTGGGGAAAAAAAATAAAAGTTGACTTTAACTAAAACAAGATCCAGTAGGGAAGCTGTTTAGGCCAATTTCAGATGCCATAACTTGGCTGCTTTCACTCCAGCACTGGCCAGCCCTGTCACATTACTATTCAAAATACTTTCAAGATCACGGCTTGTTGAATTGAGTCCTGGAGTGCAGCCATGTGGCCTGGATCAATGGGAAAGGGCAGCCACACAAGAGTCACGGAGCAGGGGTTAGTGGTGGAATATGGTTCTCTGCCTGGGTGCTGTCCATCTCAGGCAGAACAATGGATCAGGACATATCTGCAACCTCTCCAGAATGTGTTTTGTCTCCCCCAGAGAGTTGCAGGCCCTTTGCAAGGTCTGCTGAACCAGCCTAACTCACTTACATTTAATCTAGTCTTGCGTGGTATTGAACTGAAGAAGAACCTGTCTCCCTGTGCTTTGCATTGCTGTTGCACCTGGTTATAGATCCTAACAAATAAATAAATCAGACCACCCCAGAGATAAATACTTAATCATGGTGACCACACCATGTTCTGGAGGTCAAAACCCTCAACTCATGGATGGAAGTGCTATTGTTCAGTGTTTGCCATTGAAAATTTCCTCTTGTTCCTCCAGCAGGCACACGCAAAGTCTGTTGTTGTTTATATGAAGTCTTTTTATTACAGGGTTCCATTAGCTTGAGTTGCATTTGGAAATTCCTGAGGTAGGGGTGGAATTTAATGTGCTTGCTCTGACACATATGCAGTTGGGTATTTTGCACCAGTGAAAGCTTCCTGAAGCCTTTCAGTTCTTGTCCAGTGGCTTTTGAACATAATATTGTACCATCTTTAAGGACGACAGTGCATGCCTACATACGGCATATTGCCATTTACCACAGGACTGCAAAAAATAACATCTTCCTAGAAGTCAAGAGGTCAAGAAGTAGCTGTAATGGCAAGCTTTTTGTCAAGACAATGAGCAGGCTGATCCCTTTAAGATACTCATTGAGTTTCACTTCCATCTTTACAGTATTGCATTTATTGTTTTTGGCCACATCCGGTCTGTGTCCATGGAAAGCTAAGTTGCATTTTGAAGATGCGGTAAGAATTTTGGAGATACAACTGCTTATTTCTTTCAAAATTGAATATGAAGAATCTGAAGAGGTTTAGAAATAAAGGAACGGAGATTCTATCTAGTAGTCCTTCTTCCTTCACTGGCAGATCCTGCTGCCTTAGCCAAGATGTTTGCTGTACATCTTAGCCAGCTGATGAAAGACTAGATCAGACCATCTGAGACAACTGACCTTTAAAAATTAGCCCTTATCAAGAGAGTTTTTCTTCTGAATTTATTATGCTTTCTTCAAAGTGTTATAACTTTATAAAGTATAGATTTGGTGCTGGGTTGTTTTGTTGGGTTTTTTTTTCAATTTTAGAGGTTACATGGCAGAATTGTATCCAAATTAATGGAGTTTAGTTATGATGACATAACAGTACATAAACAATGTTAAGAAATTCATACACTAACCTGTAAGGAATTTGCTATGGTTCCTTTTCAGAGCTGGGAGATTCAGATTTTTTTCTCCACTGATTTTCTGTTCTTTGATTTCCTTACCTGTAAACCCGATGTTAGTGGATATTTTGAGATACATAGGGATATAAGGGGAGGAAGGACTCAGGTCCTTCTCAGGTTCACTTTCCAGAATGAAAATCATATATGGAAAAGCTAGGTAGTTTAGAGAAACCCATGGTAGAATTACTACACGCAACACAGGTTACAAACTGTTTTAGCAAATGAAGAATACAAACCTGCAGCTGAAGACCTCAAGCCACAGTTATAAGGTATTGCAGGAAGAGTAGGAGATGAAAAGGTGGGAAGGGCATCACCAGTGTCCTAGGTTTCTGTGCCACTGGAGGATTGGTTAAATAAAAGTAGGAGATGATGGAAGGAAAGAAGGAAAGAGAGCACGTGCCATGCTACGGGGAGCTACAGGGGGTGCTAAAGGTATTTGACCTGGGTGGGAAATTTCCTTCTATACCTGAATCTGGGTATCAAGTGAATTTTGAGGATGTTTTCATCTTTCAGGAACTGAGAAATTTATACTGATAGAATCTCTTACAGGTCCTGTTTATGTAATGTGTCTAAGCACCTCTAGAGAAAGGTATGAGAGAAAGGCAGCTATACAAACCACAACTGCTCCTTCACTTGGTTGTCAGTGAAGCCAAGTTACAAAAACCTTACCTACTGCAGATGATCCTATAATGCAGGTTTAAAATATATTGTAGTGAATGGCAAGCAATCCAGTCTTCCAACCATCCTTGGAAATACCAATGAATCAGTTACACAACGACTTGTGCTGCAATTTAATTTAGATTAATTAATTAATCTATGTTTGTTTAGACTACTGTGATCCTTGAGTGGCTGGTGAATTCTTAGTTGTTCCTGCTTTCTGGTTAGACTAAGCTCTTCAAGGCAGAGACTGTTTATGACTGTCTGCATGTGATACTCAGAAGACCTGTATGTAGACCTTAGAAACTTGTAAGCACTACTAGAATTCAATATTGGATGAAAAAATTGACATTTTAAAATATTATTAAAAGGTTTTATAGGAAACTAATTTCTAGGCTTAGCAGCAGTTCTGTATGTATATAGAGATTTTACTCCCTATACACTTAGCTTTATCCTCTGGTAAATATTGCTGGAGAAGAGAATTCACTGATATTACTGCTTGCTTACTTGTGGCCTGAACTTATAATGCAGAGTCACAGTCTGGGTTTGTTTTTTTTTTCTTTTCTTTTTTTTTTTTCTTTCTTTGTCCTGACAGAAAGATTTCGGGATTTACTGCTTCTCCATTCAAATCAAGATACAGAGATTCTGCCCATCTTTCAGCAGAGGCGCTATCCCAAGTAAGTAAGATTGTCTTCTTGGGAGAAATAAAATATCTTATCTATTTGCAGCGAGGGAGAGTGAAGCATTTATAGCACTGTACATGCTTTTGGTGTGAAGTCCTAAGGCAGAGCTGCCAGGGAGACCCACTTATACTGAGCTTTGCAGTCCTTCAGTGGTGTCAAGGAGAAGCAGACGTGCTTTAAAAGCGTGCCCAGCTGTCAGTGGGGAGGTGGTGGTGGAATGCAGACGTTAAGTTGCCTGGATCAGTGTCTGGTGGAGCTTTGTTTCGCTTGACACTGTGTTGACATAGGCAGATGTTTTGTCAAGCTAATCCTCACTCTTGTCTTGTGGGATTCCATCATTTATGGTGACAGATTCCCTTGGATTTTAACAGGCTCCCCTCTGGAAGCCTGCAAGCACTAGAAAGTATTATTTTCTGCACTTTTTAGGGATATATGTGCAGGCAAACCAAAGTAATAGTGTGTGTTTAGGAGGTCTTGTATGTATTGAGTATCCTGGATGAAACCTCTTCTCCTAAGTGACATACCTGAATGAAACAATAAATGCTCCTTGTTACTATATTGGTTACAAGAAGCAGTCACTTTCAGCTAAATCTTGAAAAGAGGGAATGAAGGGGAAAGCAGAAGAAACAGTCCTCACATTGACCATGACCAGAGTGAGCAATGAAAGAAGGTTAGTGCAGGGTAGACAGAGGGAGGAGAAGGAGGAAAGAATGTGTGGAGCCAATCCAGCAATAATCCAGTAATGATGATGGAAATAAGGAAAGTTATATATTTTAGTCATTATTGTTAGCAGCTTCCTGAAATACATAAGAAGCCAATGGAACAAAGTGTTAAATACAGGTCTTAAAATCTGATAATATGAATTAAAAAACAAATAGAGGGCCTGAGTGCCGAAAAACAGTTACCTCCTTACTGTGAATACTTGAAAATAAAAGAATTCAAGGGTGAAATCCTGATTCTGCAAATGGTGAAATTTTGCAGACTTCAAGGGAGACAGGATTTTATCCCCCTGAATTTATTGTTTGCGTTATCCGTTGTCACTGTTTTACTGGAGTACTATGGAGATACAATATATGAAACTGTGGGATTCACTTTATATGGATGGACCGATCTACTTGTTTCACTAGTACTTCCATGAATTATTACTTTTCTCCTCACCCTTTGGAGCATTGGAACAATTATTTTTCCATGGCAGTAGACTACTTTGCTTGGACTAGATGTTTTCACTTATGGTATGGACACTGTCAGACTGGTGTGACACACCAGTTTATCATCCTTCCTTAAAGAACAGATTTACCTCTATACAATTCATTCCTAAGGTGTCTGACTTGCCATTTCGTTACATTCAATTTATTGTTAGCATTCTTGGCAAGTACAGTCTACTAGCAATATTACGTATCGTCAGATTCATGGGTGAAAGACTGCCTGTTGTCTTCTGTTCAGTGGATGCTTCAGGTCTTTGAAGATCATATGAGAAATACCTTGTAGTGTGGAGCTGTATTGTCATTTGAATTTATAGTAGTTTTGCATCACAAAATGATACACATTTTCAGCCGCATTACTTGGCAAGATTGACTGAGTCCTCTAATATACAAAATCAGCCTAACTTTGACACCGAACTGAAAGAGGAGTTTGCGTATGTTCTTAAAAGAGATAGATTTCTGTTTATAGCATCATTAATTGGTGCAAATTTGCTTGCTTGTTACATAAATTTATCATTTATTATAGTTCATTTAAAAACTGTTTGAAGACTATTGACATGTCCTAATTTCCCTAGGGGCTGTCTTTCAAGCAAAATACTTGTGTTCAGTGAGGTAGAAAACCTGTTCATCTTCATAATGGTTTTTATCTTATTCCCATGTCACTTTTTTCCCTTCCCTATGCTCATTTTCATTGAAAGGTCAGTTAACAGAAATGAAGATAATGAACAGACAGATCTCATAAATCAGTGCCCCTTCACTGACTTCAGCTGAGCCGTGGCTGGTTGTACTACAGAAGGATCTGAGCAGTAAGGTCATTTTAATGAGACGATGTATTGGGGCACAAGCTGGAGCCTGTAATGCTTAAGGAAATCTTAATATGGAAGGTTAAAAATAGAAGACAAATTTTAGTAATGACTTAGCTGAATAGCTTGACTAAGCAGGGCTTAGAAGGTAGAAAGGACAAAAGTTTGCATGTATTTAAGAGACATATGTCCAAAGGAAGGAGATTGGATAGGAAGATGTTCAGCATCTCTCAGGATATTCAGAGTCATAGTAATAAATATTAAAGGCTAAATGAGCAAAATATAATCCATCATTTTTTGAAAGAAATAGAAAACTTGATGTTCTGGCCTGAAATATGTTCTTGTACATTTATTATATTAAGACCTGAACTCTTTCCCAGGGAACAGCAGGATAATTTTGGGTATGTGTTTGAGCTCAGAGAAGATGTCTGTGCACTGGAATGGCTAGAAGAATTTTTCTGGAATATGCGTGAACACTGTTCTGGATTTACTAGGGTAAATGGGTCAAAAAATATGCTTTGCACTCCTGTTTGATGTAACGGAGAAATGTAGGATCTTTTTATGGTCCTTGTGTTTGCCTGAGTTTATTCTGCTGGTCCTGGTTTAGTCAAGGAGCAAATACCTACTCTGACACATGGAAGAGATTATAGAGAGCTCTGAGCTTACGAAGACTCAGGTTGGTAAAGCCACACAGCACATAGCAGTGCTTCCTTGACTTATCACAGTGTGTCCACAAGTAGCATGGCGTCATGAGCACTGGTTCTCATCATGGCCCATGGGCTGAGATGCAGTACTGTGCCAGCACATTGGTACCTCATCCGTCCAGTCAGCCCAACCTGCAGTACGTGTCCTCTCACTTTTCTGTTCAAGGCTGTAGAGCAGAAGGAGCATGGCTTTATCTTACGCTTCGCTTACATGACAATGTAACTGTGTCTTGGAAAAATTATAGTTATTGGGGAAGGAATATGGAAGTATGTTGTCCCATAAATGCCTACAGTGGTACTTAAGGAAACATACGGCACTGCACGTGGTGGCAGGGTAGTAAACCAGTGGGACCAGTCTAATCCAGGCAAGTCTTTTTGATACCTCAAGTGATTGTCAGAGGATGAGACATGGTTCAGAAATGAGACCCCCTTCATCCATCTCATCAGGAAACCCACCCATCCACAGAGAGAAATGTTTTGAAGAGAAAATCTCTCTTAGCTGACATGAGGCCATCACCATGTCTGTGAGGATTCACATTCCTGAAACTAAGAATAAACCTGCAGCTGTGGGCAGACAGATAAGTTGGGGAGTGTGGCAACTCCTGGGAAGAGCCTCAGCATGTGAAACAAATCACAAGCGTACTTGCAGCTTGTTCCCTCTCGCCCTCACTCCATGAGAGCACTGAAGTCACCAAGGTGAGTTACACCAATGCAATCAGGCCTGTCAACAAACCAAACTTGTTGCAATGAGCCTTATCCCGACTCATTACTTGGACAATGAGCATGAGAGCTCCTATATATCATTGAAAAAAAAAGACTTTTCAGAGTTTCACTTTTAGCACGTTTCTCCAGGAGCTATTCTCATGTTGGTATCAAGCTTTCCTTGATTGCCCACATTGCTGATGATGTTTTATCACACAGATTCACTCATAAAATCAAGAACTGCTGAAATGCTGACACAACCTAAAGAGGACTGCTCCTGAAGAAGACGCTATTGTGCTCATTAATTGGGATGTAGGGTCCAGCACGTGACAGGGTGGTTGGTGCTAGCAGTGGGGCCTAGGTCACTCCATCCCACCACTTATAGGCTTTTCATGCTGACTCCACTCCATTCCTGACCACACGTGTTGTTTGCACAAGGGGAGGATGTGCAATTGCCTTTCAACACCAGAGAAAATTATCTCTTGCAGCTGGGCCTGATAATGTCAAAAGGAAAAAAACAAAACCCAAAAGAGCGGAAGATAAGGGAAGTGATAAAATAAGCACAAGAGTGAGGTTGGTGGGTGAAAAAAGGTGGGAGAGAGTCTATACAAAACAGCCCTTGAGAAGGATGCACCAGAAATACTACTGGCATTAGAGATTTTTAGTAAATTTCTCTGTATATAAGTGACTTCAGAGTTCAGCTGTACTTTATATTTCAAGATATTGGTGAAATCCTCAAATACATATGTGGGGTTTTTAGAGGGATTATTTGCTTCTTTTTTTCACCCTTCAGAAATATTTGCAGTCTTCATTCTTATCTTCTGTGGGTTTGGTGGAAAAGTTCTTGGATGATTCACAGATTTTGAGAACAGAAGGAGCTGTTATGTTCCAGCTAATTTGAGTCCCTTCTTAACATAAGCCATAGAGCATTACCCGATAATCCCTGCAGCAAGCTTCTGGTTTAACCAGAGCATGAATTTAGAAAGACATCCAGTCTTTAAATTGAGATGTTAAAAACTGGAAAATTCAAAGCCTTTACGTCAGCTTGTTTCACTCGTTAATTATTTCATGTATGTATAACATTAATTTCTTTAGCTTCAGTTTCCAGTCTCTGCCATCTCACTATACCATTTTCTGCTAAACAGGGGAGTCCTATACCATCTGAAATGACACCTCCATTCAAGAGGTTGGAGGTCATTTAAAAACAACCCTTCTCTTCTACAAATTAAGTAAATAAAAATTTCTTGCAGGGTAAAGCTTATTTAAAAGGTCTCTCAATATTTTTTTTTCCTTATAAACCTTTCCAAAGTTTTTTTGTTTGTTTGTTTTTGGTAACTATTGGTAATTGGTAACTATTTCCGTAATGTGCATATAGAGAAATAAGAGCACTTTTGTGTAGTCAAATAGGGAGACAATGTAAATTGAGCACTGTCTTATTATTTAAATGGACAAAGTGTTGAAATTTGGAGAAAAAAAAATGAACTTAGAAACTAGCAGGTGTAATGAAATAACAGAATATTCTAAATACTTTCCATAAGTTATGAACTTACAAACCTTTCTTTGGCATGTATTCTTAGTAAATTCAGGTAGACTTCTTGCGTATACACAAAAATATTGGTCATTGTCATGTCACCAAAACCAGAAAATACAGGATCTTGATTTGTTTTTATATATATATTTATCTTAAAATACATATTTCTGAAGGTCAGGTTTTAAAATCTGCTGAACGTTTCAGCTCAAACAAAGCCAAATGGCATTATTTAATTCTCATCATGGAGTAGTCTAGACAAATAGGCGGCAGAAAGTTAGTGCCCTAAACTATTGTGCCATCTGGTTCCCAATTGCTACTCATTTTAATGATAATAGATCTGTAATGGATCCATGCCAATTTACTACAGCTTGAGATCCAAGCCAGGAAACTGATAATATTACATAAATAATACCCCAGGAATAAAACTTGTATCTTATTTGTAGCTGTCTTGAGAACGTTTTTCTTTTCAGAGGAAAATGATTTATGTTTAAGTAGAGAAAGTAGTGAGTTGTAGCTTCTGGAAATGTCGATGCTCAAACAGTGCATCTGCTGAAATTCCCTCTGAATCCCGGATTTAAGCAGGCACTAGAGCAGGTAGCAGGATCGTGGCCTAGAAACCCAATTCAGTCTATATTAGAAACAAAGGCAAAATCTTTCTTGGTGTTCAACAAGGGGAGAAATCATGACCTATGCATTTGTCACTCAGTCTTTGTTGTAAAGGCAAGGAAATTTTTAATTTTAAAAAGAGGTGGAGAACTTTCATGGAGTGTTTTTCTAAAAAAGGCTTTCTGTGAAGTGCTTTACAAAAGGTGTTTTCTTGTTACAGAGAAGAAGCTGAGGCACAGGACTCTGATGTAAGTTACCAGTGTCACCCAGGAACAACTCTCCTGGGGATGAGGCCAGAAATAGAAATTAGGTCTTCTGCAGTCCTTTCAGTTGTGTGCAGTTGGCTCTCTCATCTAAAATAACATCTATCCTGTTTTCCACTGCAAAAACACGTGGCCTGCCCATATTGCTGAAATCAGATGGGAAAGTGCCAAATGAAGGAGCCTTTCAAAAGTGCCCACACAAGCACTTTAAACGCTTTGTGTAGCATTGTACATTAAGCATGAAAATTGCTGGTTTTGAAATGCTCAAAGATTTATTTCAAAATGTAAGCTATAAGCTAACTGTCTCACCAACAGCACTGAGCTCCCAGAAAACCTGAGTCTCAGACAACTTTGATTACGTGATAAAAAACCAGATACCTGCTTAAGAAATCTGTAACGACATTTAAAAGAAACTCAAGCTGTTTATAGAGAAGAATGTTTATATGGGTTTTTTGAGGTTTGATATTTTGTCTCTTATTTTTCTTTTCTTTTTTTTTTTTATTTTTGTTATGTGACTTGCAGTGATATCAGATTATCCTGTAGAGTTTGCAGACCAGGATTGAACTCCATCACAAAACTTCCACTATAAGTAAGGGGCATTTTCCTGTCATTGGGGAATTTTATCAACTAGGAAGAACAACAGTGGCAATGGAGTAAAGGCTGGAAGCTCTTTGTAAAAACGGCAATCATGTTATAGGAGTAATCATGTCACTAAAAATGCAAGTATTGGATTTAAAATTTTTTGAAACCACAACGAAATTGGGAAGAAAGAGGACAGTAATTCATGCTGTGCACTACATATTTGGGCTCAGATCCTATAAGACTGTTGTGGATGCATCCACAACAAGGCCAAGTCAGTATCTTGAAATACTTAGGGCTGTACGTTAAACTCAAATGCGGGTCATAAATTCCTCGAAACAGAAGCTATATTTGTTTAGAACATCAGTACAACGCCCCATTAACTCCTCGTGCAAAATAGAGACCCTTTTGTTCTGTTTCCAAAGGCCTCAAGTTCAAGTAGCAACAACACAGACTGACCCAGTCCCCTTAAAGCCAAGGGGAATTGTGCTGCAAACTTCAACAGGGACTCTGACCTGAAATCTAAGAAACTTTGAAGAAACAAGTACAAATCTTTCAGATGTAGAGAGGCGTGGGGAAAAACATGTATCCTCTGAGAGATGTGTGCAGCAACATACATGCAAAATCAAAGCTCTGTGTGCATTTATATTCTAAGTAACAAGCAAGCTAGAATCCAAGTTTAACTTAGCTCTGTTTATCATAGCATAGTTGTGGCTTATTAGCAGTCATGAACTGTTTTATGCAAAGCACTGCAATACTCTCAATTGAGAATTGCAGCTCTGAGGAAAAAGACCTGGGAGTTTTTGTGGACAACAGGATGACCATGAGCCAGCAATATGCCCCTGTGGCCAAGAAGTCCAATGGCATCCTGGGGTGCATCAAGAAGAGCGTGGCCAGCAGGTCGAGGGAAGTCATCCTGCCCCTCTACTCTGCCCTGGTGAGGCCCCATTTGGAGCACTGTGTCCAGTTCTGGGCTCCCCAGTTCAAGAAGGACAGGGAACTGCT
>JAOXJM010000001.1:209556295-209611655 GCA_026413425.1 Tringa solitaria | reverse complement strand
CCAGACCAGGTTGCTCAAAGCCCCATCCATCCTGGCCTTGAACACTTCCAGGGATTGGGCATCCACAACTTCTCTGGACAGCCTGTTTCAGTCACACACAATGTGGTTTCTCTGTATATACACAGAGCAACTTCAGGGGGCCTTGTCAACAGGAACTGGTATTGGATCTACAGGAAGACCCCATTCTGCTTAGACCCTGACTCTGTGCCAGATGTATTCTGCTGTGATGTCCAGGCTCTGTTCTCTTCAGTGCCTTATAATCACCTTGCCCTACAGCAGTGTTTTGCACCCAGTGCATTGTAACCCTCAGGATATTTATGAAAAGTACCTATGGGAAGGGTTAGGAGAGGAATTATACATTTGAATTACTTAAACGCTAGTCCTCTGTGTGTCTCTCACCAAATCACTTGCTCATCTGTCTTGTTTGGGGTCACCTGTTCTCTCTCAGCTTCTTAAAACTCATGGAAATGCTAAAAATAAGACCTTCTATTATCACAGAATCACAGAATCATATGGTTATCATAGTTACTCTTATAGCACATAGATAGGTGAGAGCTTGAAGGAATTTAAAAATTCAGAGATGAAAAATTCTTGATTTTGAATAACCCAGGAGGCCGGAGAGTTGTATAAGGCATCTTTGTATGTCTAAAAAGGTAGTAATAATGACACTACCACCTATGAATAATGATGCCATTATATAGAGCCTTGGCAGGATTGAAATTGGAATACTGCAGACAATAATGGGCTTGAAATAAGAAGTTGGAGCATATTCGGAGAAAAACAACAAAGAGGTCAAGAGGGTCAGGGCTGGATTGAGCTCATCTATGAAGTAATGCGGTATATTCTCTGGTAGCTTGATAAACTTCTGCCTGTGAATCTGTATGCAGACATCTATAGGCTTATGTTGACTTTAGAAATTCCTTCTCCAAGTTGGATGATCTCATCCTTAATCTGCCATTTTACTGCAACTATGTGTGGTTTACTCTAGCTTTCAGCAGGTGTTCTTTCCATTTTGGTCTTACCAGTTTTCTATATCCCTTTCCAGATAAGAGGCTGTCTACCTAAGGAAATGAGCTTGTCTGGCCATCACTGAACATCTGGAAGCCATTGGAAGTTGCCTTCTCATTATCAGACATCACTCCCTAACTATCTGAACAATTTTTAGATAATTTCTTTCTAGGCTTCCCAGCAGCTAAGTTCAAGCAAAGATATTTTACAACCCACCAAACCAGTAATTATTTGCTTCATGAAGCAAATAATGGGAAATAATAAATAAGAGGGAAATAAAAGCAAATAAAAGATAGATTGGTGACTGGACTAAGTCACTTTGCATACCTAGTGTCCACCCAAAGACAGAAAACAGAAAGCAGTGAGACATGGCAAATTTTTCTTGGGAGTTTATTGCACTGTAGGTAGCAGATTTGTGCTTAAATTTACTATATATTTTACTGAAGGATTGACTACTTCATTCCAACTGCAGAATTTGTTGTGATTTCTCCTTCTCTGTTTTTTTCTTATTATTTTCCTTGGGTTTTATTCTTCATCCCTACTTCTTCTAGTCCAAAGAGCCTGAGCTGGCTGCCTTTGGAGGGCATCATGTTATGCCTGGTCTTGTCTTCTGATTGATCTGCTGCCCAACTACATCTTCCAGTGCTCTAGTCAGCTTCTTCTCTCCTCCTTTCTTTTTTCTGAAGATACCTAGCTAGGATTTTAATTTCTGCGCTTGTCATCCTTGTGATTTGTGACCAGGTGGCAACTTTTATTTCCCATCCTTAAGGTGTATTTTTAGAGCTTGACCAGGAAAGCCTACTGGCAGCATGGATATCTATTTAGAATGGTCTGCTCGTTCCCCTAGCCTACCAAACCAAAATGTGTTTTGGTTTTTGGTTTAATATGCACCCCAAATACATTTGTAAGTGCAAAGCATCTTCAAGGGGGAACAACTAGTAGATCTCATATATGATCCGTCAGGCTTTCCCGAGTCCTAAACTTCCATTTAGACTTTTTTTTGTTTTTTCACTTAATTGAAAACACTTAAAAGTTGGCTGAGGGAATTGCTGGGAGTGTTTGAGGCATTTGCTGAGGGAATAGACCTCCAGTGCTTGTTACTATGTAATAATTAGAGGTTTGAAAAACTTGAATTGACATCTGGAATTTGCAATTCAGTTGTATCAGTATTCTTCAGTTGCTCTAGGTATCCCATAATTCCCTGAGGTACTGATGCTGCAGGTATTTCCACTGGCATGGGTACCTGTCTTGGTGAGTATAATTTACTAAGGGAGGAAGAAGGCTCAGTGCTAATATCACCACTGCTTGTGAGAGGGACCCATGCTGTCTGCTAGATGGCAATCTGAGATGATCGCCAAAGGGAACAGTATGGGCAAGAAAAAGCTTCCTGTAAATATTGAAAGAGACAAAAGGTCAAATATGGAAGTGGATTGCTCTAAAGCAGAAATACTGTTTGCAGTGGGATGGACAGATAACTACTGTGCCAGTGAATGCGTTTTGGGGAAACATGGTCAACGCACTCAGCCTACTTGTGGTTGCTGATCTGCAGTATCTTATCACTTAACGATGTGACAAACTGTATTTTCAAAAGGCAAGTTATAATAGGTAGGGCAATCATTACAATTACTGATCTTTTATTTCATTAGCTGAGGCAAAATTGGTAGGAGAGGAGTTTACAGAAAGTCAAGGCACTTCACAAAATAGATACCATAATTGTTAAGGAAGTAAGTGGAAAATTGGATTTCTTGTTATAATAAAATAAATTATGTGTGATCTTTAATCAAAGGAATACATTTTGGAAACATTTTATGAAAATGGCAGTAAAAAGGCTGCCATGGAGAAGAATTAATACAACATTAATTAAGAATATTGACCCAAGAATTTAGTACAAAAAGTACATGTACTTTCAGAGAACAAAGTTGTCTGAATACATAATTATACTTGATTGTAGTTCTCATAGTGGTTTTACAGACCTTTTTAATGAAGTGAACGGTCTAAACTGTTGCTTCTCTCTTATGATAGTCATCAATGAATAATAAGAAATATGGGTTCTCCAGAAATACTTTAGGCAATATTTAGACAGTTTTATTCAATTCTGAGGAAGATGAACTTGGTCTGAGAAATTACCTTCAGATTTCCCTAGGAGTCCTGAACAAGGAAGAGCCATGCTTACAAGGGTGTCTGTCAGTTGTGCAAGTCTGTTTTCTGCTGCGTTCAGTGGACGTTCTATCTCTATTCTTTTTTGAAATTTTCCTTCATAGTTAGGAGGTCCTTTTCTCCTCCTCCACCATCCTTCTCATTCCTCTGTTACAAGTTCGGCTCCCCATAAGTCGTGGTGCAACTTTTACTGCTTTAGTGTTCCAGCATACTTCAGTAGGATCTTCTCTTCTCCTTGAACCTGCACTATGTCTCATGGAAAACCATGGATCTTAGTTCAGGTTATCCATAAAAATGCAGATCCCTGCTCTGCTTTTCCACTTCCTTGCCCTTGTCATCATGCCTTCACCATGTTTTCTCTTGCTAAGGATGGAAATTCTTTACTCATTTCTGGGCCTTTGAGAGTGTAGTAAGCTGAGGAACCGATGATTTGGTTTTATTTTGCCCATCCAGGGAGAAATAAATGAAACTGAGATGTACTAAACCCAATGGCTTTTCTAGAATTTTAAAAATAAAGGTAATTTGGCATGTTCCTATGAGAAGAAAATCTGATGCTAATTGATTCTATAGGGTTTTGAGCCATCTGCGTTGTTATAATTGGATGTTTCACCAACTGATAAAGGAAGCAACTTCTGTGGAAGAGAGAAGGAAACTTCTACAAGCTCTAGTACATGTTGAAAGAATATGTTTGAAGTTAAAAGGAAAAAAATATGAATAGTCAATCAGAAATTAAGCTGCTGAAAAAAAGGGGACGATGCCTAATGAAATCTGAATTAGAATCATAACACTGCAATCTTGCACAAAATAGTTTATAAAGTTAATTGGACCCACTGGGTTTTGCAAGCTCACTTGTCTAAGGAGCTGCTGTTTTCTTTAATGACAACATCATCCTTCACAATGTCAGGACAACACATGGGAATCTCTGATCTCACATGCCAGATGTCACATTTTGTTACACTTTTAAACCTTGAAAGTTTCGGAAACCCATACAGACCAAGGATGATGTGCTTTGCTCAGAGGTGGTTCTTCATCTGTAAGACGCTGTTGGTACTGAAATGCTGTCAATAATCACAAGTCCTCTGGAAAATATGGTAGCAGAGTGTACACTTATTAGTTGAGATTTAAAAAATGACGTGAAGTGTCATATGCTGACTTCAAAAGATCAAGCTGCTGTCTTGATTTTTGCTGCAAAAAATATTTGAAAAATATTCAATAGTAGTAAGCGCAGCTTCTTTGAAAAATCAATATCATGTAATTTGTTGCAGCTAGGTTTCTGTTGAAAACTGTGAATTAAGCCTTGAACTCCAAAGTTGCCTGGAACACTTCTGTAGTCAGTTTTGCTTTCTGCAAGCCTGCCATATGAAAGATTGCCTCTAAGTTTCAGAATTGCATGGTTTCCAGTAATTCTTCATTTATCTGTGTTATTTCAATGTCCTGATGAACCAGTCATGTATCAGGAAGCCATCCTGATACATGCAACAACACAGCAGAGAGACTGTCCTGACCAAACCAACTTAAGCTAAAAGAACAGGAGACAACAGATAGATACACTCAGACAGGAAAATTCAGGGAAACAGAAACAGCACTGGGCCAGAATATGACTGAGCTACGGCAAGCACATCAGCAGCCTAACTACTCTCAACTTCTGTTTTATGTGGGTTTTTTTAGATATTAGAGGAATGAGGAGTCTTAAGGAGGAATTTGAAGGAAGATAATGAAACAGCTCTGCAGATGTTTACAGAGATTTCCTCCCAGGCATGAAGGGCAGTGTGGGAGGAACATGAAGGCACTTGTTTGAATATTTATCACATGGGGGTGGAGGCTGGTATTGTGGGTTATCAGAGGGAGGTGATGGCATCTCTCTGGTGCGTAAGAGTTGCAGAAGCAAAAGAGCATCAGGAGACTGTTTTAGCCTTCAGACAGCTGGTTCCTTGCTGTTCTAAAGCTGTATCCATCATAGCAGTACTGAGCTTTGGTTTTGGTAGGATATGTTAAAGAGAAGAATGAATGTGGGAGAAGGGTTGTTTAGTTGATTTTTTTTGTAATTTTGGAGAACTATCCAAAAACTATTGAAGGCAATGACACGAGTTCTTCTTCAGGGCAGAGATTCAGCTTCAGCTGAAGACATCTAAATGTAGGTGTCTGTCTGTGAGCTAGGTGTTAAAGCTCCAATTATCTCAGTGGATGCCTAGGTCTGGATTCAGGTGCCTTCGGCTAGGTGTCTAGTGCATTTCAGTTCTGCTTGGCCTTCAGCTGCCATTCTAGAGGGACACTGATCTCTAAGGTCCTGTTAAATTGCGTCAGTACAGTCAGCAGACAGAGTGAGCAATTCATCACATCCTTAATGTCTTTCTAGGTTCCATTAGCTGCATTGACTGCACCTCCTTTGACTATTGGGGACTTAGTATGCTCACA
This sequence comes from Tringa solitaria, assembly GCA_026413425.1. Lineage (NCBI taxonomy): Eukaryota > Metazoa > Chordata > Aves > Charadriiformes > Scolopacidae > Tringa > Tringa solitaria. The sequence goes on along the minus strand of JAOXJM010000001.1, from coordinate 209,606,075 downwards.
CAAAGGTACCTACACCTGGGTCTTAGTAACAAACTGAACACTGCCCCAAGGATATAAAGTCTCACGCTGCTGGGTGAAATCCTTACTCTGTTGACATTAGTAAGATTTTTGCCACAAACGTCAGTCAGACTAGGACTTCACTTTCTTTGCTCTATGCTATACTTTGTATCCAAGCATTTTGTTCAACTTGCTAATGCTGATACTTTTTAAATTAAACTTTCCTACAAGCTCGTGAATTAAGTCCCCTATCCATCTGTTACTTCATTAATATCCCCAATAACGTTTCACAGTAGCTCCCAAAGAGCCTGGAAAAAATATAATATTAGCATTTACAGTTGCGTAGTGAAGGACAATATAAGCATTAAACTTGTCTAAGGGCACCTATACCCAGAAGTGTGGTGCTGAGATCCAAGTCTGACAGAGGTGTGAGTAGGTGTCTCCACACATCACTGTGCAGTTCCTTATGGAAGACAGTAACTTGGGTCCCAAAAGCAGTACAGCTGCCTGTGTCCCTGGGACAGTGTCCCTTGGTTTAGGGACAGCCCTGTGTTAGCGCAGTTGCATTGCCCAGCTCTGGAATAAGCTGTCTTGGTGCTTGCTGGGATATTCCAGTACTGCTGTACTGTAGAATGTAAGGGTGCTTTAAATAGAAAATATGGTCACCAGCTATCTGTAAGAAGTTTTATAATGATGCGTTCTGCTACTTTTTGTGATATGTTCTGTTTTGAGGAGCCTTTTTTCTGTTTGTGAGCTAAGAAATTGTGCCAGAATAACTGAGAGCTCTCCTAAGACTGGAAATGAATACATGTGAAAAGAACAACTCATTATTTGAATAAGTTTGCCTGAAGGGGGAATTTCTAAACTTTTAGTAAAATTCCATTCCCTTCCTTCATGTTAATTAAATTAAAGCTGGGGGGATAGGATAGCATAGCATGGTAGTGTGATATATCTGGGGCACAACTCAAGAAACAAAAAGTCCTCTTACCCCCCTTGGCTTGTCTGTCTTTTTATTGAATGCTGTGAGATTTCATTTGCAATAATGAACTGCTTTTATGCAAAACTTTTCAGTATTACCAAATGAAAGGAGGAACATGTTGACAGGAAGCGAAAGTTGCATAATCTCTGCAAAAGTCCACGACTGAATCACTGCTCTGTTTGATACTGCATCGTGAGGGGTTTCTTTCTTCCACTGACTTGAATAAAAGAAGGATCGATTCCTAACTGACCACCTCCATCAGGGCATCGGAGTCACATTTCTTTTAGTTATAAATTATCCCCATAGTAAAATGGGATTAAATAGTGCATGTTTATGATATCCAACCAAATCTTCCAGGGAGGCCATGTTATCTTTGGAATCAGCCTTTTGAGGCAGTCTTGTGGAGGGGGTTAATGCAGTAGCACTATTTCTGCAGCTTTTCCCCCACTTCTCACACTTGGAAGCGGTGACTTCTGGCTGTTCTGTGCTGGGCCACATGCAGGCACAGCAAGAGGCTCTTGGCTCCTCTGACTGCGTTTGCTGTCCAAACAACTGCTCCTTACTCCCTCAGAGGAAGACGCAGTGGGGAGATAGAAATATTGTGCAGGCCAGATGGGGCTAATGGGCCACAAACTGGAGCAATCTGACCAAAATACATATTTAATTGAAGGTTGTTCTTTGAATTTCTGGCATGGAATTATGCACCATGCTTGACTGATTTGCGGTGACCGGATCTGGTTTTGCATGTTTCAACTCCTGATCATGTCAGTGGTATTTGGTGTCACTCAGACTTCCCAGGAATTGCTTAATCCCTTCTGAGACCAGACATACATACATATTTCAAACAGTCCTCATGTAGGCTTAAGTACAATTCTGCTGAGTCGTTCCCCTACAGTATATGATTATTATCGCATCCCCTGTCCTAATTTCTGGAAAACTATCCTTTGCTAGTTGCTTTTGTTTTGTTTGCTTGTGGTTTTTCCCCCAATATGTTGGCTTTAAGTCTGTATATCTAAGTGAAAGTTAGTGTTCCTTGTGCAAAATGCAAGGAATTTATCTCAGGCTTGTGCACTTTGTACATTTAGGAACAACTCTCCAGATTTCACCAGGTAGGCAGGATCTGATCAGGGCAGCATATGGATAAGAGGTATGCCAGGAATGACAGTGGACTTTAGTTGCTTCGTTATCTAGTAAATCTTTTTTTTTCTTTTTTTTTTTTTTTTTTGTCTTTTTGCCCTACACTGATATCCCAAAATTAGATCTCTGTTGAGATGCACATCTGAGACACGTAACATCTGTGGACTTTCCTCAAAACGTCCCCTGGACTAGATTAATTTCAGAGTAATGGCCTGCTTCTCTGCATTTCCCCTGTTGCTTATTTAAATAAGAGATGCTCCTTTACCTCCTCAGTCAAATGACAGTGCAACATTTAGAAGATCTCTTAAAGTAGCTGCTCCTGCATTCTGCACCAGCAGTGGTCTCATTTCGTTAGTGGAATAAAAAAACCTGGTTAAGCAAACGGTTTATAAAGTGTTATGTAACAGGAAACATTTAATAAGAAGATACTTAGTTATGTTTATATCATATGCACATGTCCAGTTAAGGGTTTTTTGGCCCCATTATAGAAAAGGATTTATCTGTCCTAAGTAAGGAGTGAATTTGTTTTTCTAGTATTCTAGACACGCTGGTACTAACATACCTTACATTGAAAAGCTTTGAGATTCTCCAAAAGAACATTTGTAGAATACTGTAGTAACTTCAGAATACACACAGAGAAATAAGAATAAGCATATTTGGGTTGCAGAATGATTAGTTATGAATATCAGTGAGGAATCAGGATAATTATTTAAAAACGTCTACTGAGAGCAATTCCAATGCTTTCTGATGATGGCTGTGGCTGGCCCGGTGTCTTCTCCCTTGTCTCCAGGCAGGACACCGAGAGCCAAGAAATGAGTTTATAAGACAGGGAATAGTTAAGGACATCTGTTTGCCTCCAGATCCATCAGAAAGTAGGTACTTAACTGTGTTTAGATGAGACACTGTAGAAGAAGGAGCCTAACATATGAGGCATCAAGATGTCAGCAATAGCAGAGGTCTGGAAGAAATTTCCTAGAAAGGACCATATTGGCCAAAGAGACCTAGACAAGATGTTGTCTTGACAAGCCAAGATGACAAGGGTCAGACCACAAAACTAAAAGGAATTAGGTCAGACTGAGATCTTAAGTTATGGCTAAGATTTAGCCCTCAATAGGAAAGAATCAGATGAGGGGTGGAAGACTTTGGGAAAAGAGACGTCTCCTCTACCTTTAATTCTCTGGCTGATGGTATAAAGGAGAAACTTATGCCCTTTTATTAGACAAATAGTATGCCTAGCTTAGTTGCATAACAGTACCAGTATGTGTGTATAAAAATATATATGTTGGAACTTTTGTGTGGACTCAGGCCAAAGGCTGATGTCAGTGAGCCTAGCTGTGAGCAAACACCTAGTCACCGAGCTGCTGAACGCAGTGCTGGTCCCACCACACTTTGCTGTATTCACCAGTTACCTAAAATGGGATGATCCAGTAAGACACTCATACACAGAATACACATTGCCTAAATGTGCTGTCCAAGTTCTCTTCATAATAGTTTCTAAAGGTGAATCCATTACTGAAGATTGGTATTCCATAAGTAGAATAGGGGGTATATGAATCTTATTAGAGATATTACAGAAAATAAATTTTGAGCTATTTATGGGTGACCTTGGTCAGACTTTCAGCAGTGTGGAAAAGATTTGGAGGTCAAATTTTTGAAGATGTCTAAAAGCCCATTTTTAAATTATAGTCAACTGACTTTCCAGCAGTATCTGAAAGACTACAAATGGGTTGGAAATGGGACTCAGTCTCCTAAATGATCTTTAAAAACAGGTACATAAAACTGTTGTAAGAATGAGAGGTATGAGTCAAAGATGTAAATTCAATGGGTTTTACCCCCCTTCAGTTATTCTATATGTTTGGGATAGATCACATTCACAGTGGTCTGGATGTGAAGTGAAAGAGTAGATAGATGTTAATTTGTTCCTCTTGCTCACTGCAAGAGGATATATGTCACCTCTTTATGGCCCATGAAAAGCATTATGAAAAGCCATGAAAAACAGATTTTTGTACCCCTTTGTACATTTCAGCTATTTCTGATGTCCAAGAGGTGAACTTCCTAGCCAAGGTCTCTTCTTGCTTACGACTCCCCAAGTTGTTGTTGTTTCCAGTGCAGCACTTTCTTCGCCCTCTAACATCAGACATAAAGGGTCGTCATAATTTCGTCACCTCCACCTGTTTGATTATAAAATGGCTTGTCTAATTATGGAATGTGCCAAGAGATTTCACATAACAGGTTTTCATTCCATTTGCACATTGGTTTCTCTCTACATAAAGCTTTCCAGGAAAAACGTTTTCATATTCTGCATCCCAAGACAAATAAAAAATTGAAACAAATTCTTTGTAGGATGTTAATTCCAGCTCATGTTTCTTTTCCTTTCTTCTCTGATTTTAGCAGCTTTCTCTAAAAGTGCTCTTTTTGCTTTTTCTGCAGACTGTATGTGGATGGACCTTTTGGAAGTCCCTTTGAGGAATCCCTGAACTATGAGGTCAGCCTCTGCGTGGCTGGTGGTATTGGAGTTACACCATTCGCATCAGTACTCAACACACTGCTGTAAGTGAGCTTAAGCCTTTTAAAGCTGTTTCCCTCAATTTACGTTAGTAGTGCATGTCGGAAAGTCTTTCAGACTATTTAAAAACTTTCACTAGCATAACATAAGTGAATGATTCATTGGAGAGAGGTAGAAGACTGAGGTGTCCCCTTAAGAGCATAAATCAACACGTACAGCCTTTATAACCCAAAGAGTTGTGGCAGAGTTTGCCAGTAATGCAAACAGTGTCACTAACCTTATATCCTGCCACCAGCCTAGCCTGTGGTTGATGCAGTCATAGCCCTTCAGCTGTGTTACATTGCTCCCCTTGTTCCAGCTTAGGTAAGGCTATGGACTATGGTTGTGAGTTTTTGAGAGCCAGAAGTTGTGACAGTCTTTCTGCTGGAAATGCAGGGCCAGCTCTCCTGCTCTCTTTGACTTCTGTAAATGTGTACGTATAAGATTTTAAAGGAAAGGGATCAAGTTGGATTCAGATAGCATTTGGATGTCTAACTCCATTCAAAATGTTTAAATTTCAGGTATTCCTTTTTCTTTACTTGTTTTTTTTTCTTGTTTCTCTTTTTTTATTTTTATTTTTTTTATTTTAGGGTAAAGCCTTTGACATTCTAGTCAGAGCAAACCTTTCACCTCTAGTTTCTCTGACACATCAGCAACGTGCTTCCCACCAAATCTTACGCTGTGTGAAATAAGCTTGTTTTTATGATTATATTGATTTTTATTAAATTTTTCTGTCTAGATTGTTTTCCAAGAGCTCCAGTCATAGGGTAAACACCCCTGTTTCATAGACACTGTATAAGCAGCCAACCAAAGCATCAAACCTTCCCTGAAGTGCTGAAAGACTAACTGGCTTTGGGAGGGTTTTACAAGGCACAACTGAAGGATTTGTTCTAAGATGAACATGCTAATGGCCAGCTCGGACTCCAAAGTGAAGTGTAAGAATTTAGATGCTGTGCACTTTCTTCTGTCCTTGGTTTGAGCTAGACCTGACAGTGTTGAGTGCTTCTGAAAATTATCAGTCCCACCTGTCTCATGGTGCTGCCGCCCTCAAAGACCATCTCGTCTCCCTTATTTTCTTTTCCTGAGAGTTTATTGATCATCCTCTCAAAAAAAGGGTACATTTTTGCTGAAAGCCTGGGGCCCAGGTGGATGAGATGACCAATTTCCTCATGATGGATTATCCTTGACAGTGCTTTGCAAAAATGTCACAGATGATAATGATGGGCAAACAGCAGGTAATGAGATGTTTGCCTCTACCAGTGTGTTATCAGAGGCTGTAGGTACTTGCACAGACATTGCCATAGAAGGTTAGTGTCCAAAAGCTTTTGCAATGTCCATGTATCTGGATAAAGCCATAAATGAGCTTCCAAGCAGCCAATCCCATAAACTGCCTTTGTAGCCAATCTTTCCCTTGTGTGCTGTAACATTATACAGGGGAATCATTCTGTGATTCCGGGAAAAAGTAACAGCCTGAGCCTGCTTTCCTTCTCTGTATTTAAACATCAACAAAGCACTTGTTTAGAGGATGATCTGCCTGTTGTCTTTGCCTTGGCTTAGAAGCAGAAATTGGCAGGTGTGAACATGCAAACAGCCTTACGACGCCAGCGCTGCAGAGCAGTGGAGACAGTCCTGTTGTGTGGAGGTCACGCATGTCTGGAGGAGATCAGAAGCCTGTCAACATATTCATTTGTTTCCTCCTCAGTTGTGTTCCTGTTGTATGTACACAACTTAATTCCTGCCCCCACCCTTCCCTCCACTTAACTGTTGAACGCTATTCCCTTTTTTTAAGAAAACATAACATGTTAAGGAAAGCTGGTGGCTTTCAGGCCAAATGGTCTGTAAATAATGGCTGTTATTATGGGCAGTGGTAACACAGAAACACACAATAAGCATTACATACATGTGGACTTGGTTGTAACGGGGGATTGCACCTTTATTGCATGATATATCTTGCTGGAGGTAGACCCAAGCATGTGTGTCTAAGGTGCTATTTTAAATCTATGCTTGACTTGTTTCATCAAGTTTTGCAGTCTGGCTTCTTTGTCCAGCTGCAACATTTCATCACTGAGAGCGGTGGTTTGTTACTGAGCTACAACAGTTCAGTACAAAATGCCTTGCATTTTTCTCTTCTTTTATCCTTTTTTTTATGGTGAAAGGCACTTGTTTTCCTTGCTACTGCTTCTAGTTATCATGTCACATCTGACCAGATTGTGACCCTTCCTAAGGGCTTGTCTTAGTACAGGCAGTCAGAAAAAGATGGAGGAAATCATTCTCTGCGGGTCAAGAGTTTACAAATAAAAAACCTGAAATCAGGACTTGAAAGACTTTATGCTTTCCAGTCTTAAAGCATTTTTTTTCTCTTTGTGGGGAGTTTACATGAAAGGCAACTTCTCAGCCCCTACGTGCTGCTGAGAATGTCTCCATCCTTGTTCCTTGGGCTTACAGTGGTTGGAGTCATCACTTAGATAGATCTCTTAGTGCAACACCCCTTGGTGGAAATGCCAGCAACCCTGGAGTTTGAAATAGCACACAATGGATATGGTGAGATGTATCATGAAACTTTTTGACTGGGGCTGGCTCCTGGGACAAGTGTTTGAAGTTGACAGCCTATGGCCTTCCCTATTGGAAAATTATTTTTAGAGGAAAAGGAGGAAGCAGTCTGTGCACTGGCTGTTTCAGTGATCAGAACAACAGAAAACAGCTAACTGAGAAGATATTTCATGGGTATTTGTACTTGGAACTCATTAATCGTCAAGATTTTTTTCACTTCTATTTTCTTTCCCATTTCAGTCCTTGTGCTATATTTGTGTTTTATTTCTATTAGACATCTGACATGAGAGTCCTGTTTTTCTAAATGCAATGTCAGAGTCTGCCCATGACTGCACCTTCCCCACTGGCATTTTCTGAGGACTGTAATATATCTCACAGCTCCCCGGCACAATGGAGCTCTGATTTGATTTGGTCTTTGTGATTTTGCTAGAGTATTAATTATAATCAACCAGAGCCTTTCACATATAAAGGCAGAATTAAGTCCTGATATTATTGCATTTGTCAATATTTTCCTCTTAGGGGTCACTTTATAAACCTAATAAAGAATTGACACAGTACACTTGAACTTAGAATGTCCGCTTCGCTTTGAAATAAAAGTTTGATGATGATGCGTGAATCCATATTTGCTGCCCAAATCGTCTGTATAGCTGGCAACTTCCTAATGCAGAAACAGTGTCTGTGAAGGGTGTTAGCTCTGTGCTAGAGATTTAATATTCTCAGGATCGTTATAATAGGCTGCATTGGTCATTTCAATGTGTGATGTATCACAGGATGAAAAACAACTTAGCAGTTTGCTTCTGATGGAAATTTCCATTTCCACTAATGAATATAAAGCATCTTAATTAATGTTTCCTTTTTAAATGATAATTTTTAATTACCCAAATGTTTTATTTTCAAGTGATGGCTGGAAATGCTACAAGCTCAGAAGGCTCTACTTCATTTGGGTGTGCAGGGACATTGAGTCCTTCCGCTGGTTTGCAGATCTGCTCTGCACGTTGCGTAACAAGGTAATGGGGGCTGCTTGCAGGGGTACTGACAACTTAATAAATGCAGAATATGTCCACACCAAGCAGCTCACATGCTGTAGAGAAAGGCAGCCTTGCTCAAAACAAGCAAGATCCAGCAGTACTTCTGCTTGGGCTACCTGACCCAGACCCTATTTATTCACGGAGCTGCACAAAACAGTTTGAGTATCTTCCACCAGTATTTCTTTGCACAGTTGCATGTGCCAGTAGTTTAGATGCTTATCTGTGGAATTTATGAAATGGAAGAAGAACATGCAGGTTAGGAAACCTGAGTGGCCTTTAGCCATTTGGCTAGTAGACAGATTAAGAAGAGAGGGGGATTTGCTATTTCAGGTAGATTTTAAGAGCAGTGTAGCTTCCTAAAACAATACTTTGTACACAGCATGACGTCCAACAGTCTGGAGTGCATGAAGGGGTGCTATGCAAGCATGTCTTCTTCATTAAAATATGTACTTCACTGGTGCTGAATGCCAATTCTCTGAGAATAGTAGGCACAAGTGACTTTACACTTGCCTTGAGAGAAAGGATATTTTTTCACTAGCCGTTTCTCTCATCCCCCCAGCTTTGGCAGGAGAATCGACCAGACTATATAAACATCCAGCTGTACCTCAGTCAAACAGATGGAATACAGGTATGTGGCTAAATTCTGTTTGGTCACCAAACTGGACCTTGGGGTAGTAGACAATGCAAACTGTCAGTCAAAGGCAAAAGGGGATTACTGCAGATGGTAAAAACAGGAAATGAGGCCATAAACTCAAGTGACTGATTCATGGCTAGGGCAAGAGAACGAGTCCATACTTACAGCATTAAGAAAATCTAGTCTAGAAGCCCTGACTTGATTAGATGTAGGCAAAAATCCACATCTTCCTTTTCTAGGAAAGAGGTCCTTCCAGGCCAGGCCACGGACCAGACAGTTGGCTGTGTTTGATGGGAAATCTGCATCATTTCTGGGCTAAGACTCAAAACAGAATATTTCCAGGAGCTTGCAAGCTCAAGTCTTCTTTTCAAATAAATATTTTGAGAGAAACTAGCTACTTTTAAAAGCTTTGGATTTCTTTGCCTCAAATATAGACGAAAGTTACAATTTTTTTGATGTATGAGACTGGACATTTTACTGAACTGTCAATTGTCGTGTATTACCAGCCTCAAAGCTGGGCTAGTTCCTCAACTCTTGGCATCTCCTGTAGCTATTTACGCGTACAGTCTTCATTTTAAATTATTTAGCACATGAGCCTAGGCCTGATTCTTTACCCTGCTGCATCTGGAAGCTTTCCATTGAGAGCAGTGGGCCCAGAACCAAACCTAGCAACTACTACAAAACATGAAATGTAGTGAGGAACCATGTCCAAAGGATTTTGGTCTGCCTGCTATCAGGTGGAGGTAGCATAACATTCACAACTCTAGTAGGAACACTATCCAATAGCCTAAATGACGTGATAGCTACAGTTGTTATGAACAGTGCTCTACAGATTTAATGCTTGGGCAACAAATACCCAATGGGTGAACCTGATATGTAATTGCTAGGTTAAAATTAAAACCCAAAGCAGGACTGCATTGCAATGACACAGCAAGATTCTAATAATAGAGAATTCAAAGCAAGTTTTCTAATATTTTGTATCAAGCAGCTACCTAATTTATTTGTCAACTTTGTTTTAAGTCTTTCTTTAAAGTCACTTTTCTTTTGGGGCTGTTGAACAAAGCTGGCATGAACCGTAATGCTGCTCATGATTTCTCAAGGGGGAGTTAAACTCAACTCTCCATTGCCATTCAACTTATGTGTTCACTGATGTTAGTCCAAAATGCTGACTGCTACCAAAACTAGGGCAGTTTCGCTTTGTGCTCCCTTGGCCCAGAAGTAACACACCTGTGTGCCAACAGGGAGCCAAGCCCATCCTTCAGCAAATGCTCCTTGAATATGTGTAATAGCCCAATGGAGGATGAGTTGGCCAAGATTCTGTTTGCATTGGTAGGAGCAATGTTTCAGGTTGTTCAGCAGCAGAGAGAATGTGGGAGCACCGATAAAATGTAACTTCCCTCTGCCTTTCTATTGTACTAGGACAGAAAACTAAGGAAAGGTAATGCCCTGCAATGGAAGGGCATTTGACCTTATCAAAATGCTGGTGAGTTAGGATTGCTGGGATGGGTTGGGATCCACCCAGGGAGCAGTTTTGGCTGCTTTCTGATCAAAACAGCTGGCAAACTGCTCTCAGGGAGAAATGTAAGATTTCCCTTGTTACTTTTTCAGAGCTAGTCATCTTAATAGTTACTTGTGCAAAGTTAAGAAAAATACTTCAGACAGAAATATGATTTTTTGCATCAGCAGTGTTTCTTCCAGCTTAGCATTAAAAGCCAATGAGAGAATGAATAATAGGAGCGTGGTTATTGTTTTATGGCTTAAATAAATTGGTTTAAAAGTAATGAGGAGATTAACGAGCAGCTGCATGAAGAACAATGTATAACGAAGACCAAAGAGAGCCATTGAAAAGGCAGTGAGCAGAGGTATCGGTGCATGAAATGGCTGCGGTTTTAATCACAACTGTCTGATACTTGTGCTCAGGTTTTACACCTCAGCGATATGGTAAGTCAGCCAGTGTCAGAAATGGGAGCCCTGGGTGATATGAGGCAATTTGCAAATCAGGCAGAATGGAATTTTTTGTTTCTTGCAGAAAATAATTGGAGAAAAGTATCAAGCTTTAAACTCAAGGCTTTTGATTGGACGACCTCGGTGGAAACTCCTTTTTGATGAAATAGCAAAGTGTAACAGACGGTAAGTTCCAGTCCACTTGGAGGATGCCACAGTTTGAAGGGTGGGGATATTATAGTCTTCAGCTATGTTTGTATGAAAATATTTTTGGGTTTTATCTTAGCGTGTAACATTTAAGATACTGATATTGAAATTAGCTAATATTTTGCTGCGAGAGATAGCCTATACAAAATGGAAACATTTTTTTTTTTACACTCAGAAGAGTTCATCTTCTTAATGCAGCTGGGGTGTTCAGTGGCCCAGAAATAAAAGTAATAGATTTCCATCTCACTGCACAGAGATTGCATATGTTTTTGTCCGTGGCAGTACCTTGCTTGCAACATATGTTGGTTTTATAAAGTTGCATTTTTTAAAGTTGTTGATTTCTATAATTTTCATGATTTATAGTGCTGGTTTACAAACAGAATGCACACAGAAGAATCTGACTGTCCTGTATTGTTTTTATTCAGAGGATATACTGTCTTTGGAGATTCCTGACACTTTTTTATTCTTTTTTTAAGACTTGGCAATGCTTTTTCACTCTGCTAGGCAAACAGATTATGGTCTGAAACAGGACAGTTATAAAGCAGAGTAGACGTGCAATTAGACTATGGAATGTCTTTGTCCAGGTCCAGCTTTGTTGGTTGAGTATTTTATACCCCACTGGCAGTTTTCTGCCTCAAAAGCCAATCCAGTAGAAGAGATTGTGTGAATTTTCCCTAATCCATTTCTGACAAAATCAGCAGGGTGGTAGCAAATCACTCTCAGTAGCTGGTGTTAGTAATCTGAGTGCACCAGGTTGAGAGTTGCTCTCACATTCCCCTGAACAACTTTCCCTCAATAACTTGTCCTCCATTGCACTTGCAAGATGAACATCTGCCCATGGCTTATTGACTCTTCTTTTCTGAGGCTGGATATAACTAGGGGACACTGAGCCCCAGCTCTTGAGAAATATTGAGCACCACTATGTGTCGCCGTTGGCAGTATAAGCTGCAGACAGCATGTATCTTGGATTCAGGTCCTACAGGATGTTGTGGACAGGGTCCCTTGCCATGACACCCCAAAGGCTGCTACAGAGGGACATCCCTAGTGCATTCTTACTCTGTGCAAACGAGTGTCGCTTAGATCTTTGTAGTAAAGAACCATGGGAAAGAAAGGGAAACAGAGAGGTCAGAGAAGCAAGTTGACCATCTGGTTCAGAGTCCTCTGCATAGAGGACTGTTGACCTTTTATGCTCCTTTCTGATGGGTTTTTTTGTTTAACTACATGAGTGCAGTTTTAAAAGAAGAAAATGATGAAGTTTCTGCCACTTCCTTGCAAGGCTGTAAGTGCACATAATATAGATGAAGCTATTACTGGTAGTCATACTTTCTTTTTCTTTTGTGCTTTCCAATGCATTACTCCCAATTAGACTTTGAGTACCATTTCCTCTGTATTTCCACATCAGGTCTTTAAATTGTGCCACCATTTCCAAACCAGGAGTCTTTTAGTACCTAAATAATGTTCTGATTCATTTGATTGCCCTGCAGCTTGCAAGATGTAGGCTTCCTGACTCTTTGTCACCCCTTTAACAGGATTTATGGATACAGGTCTGTATCTATAGATGTAGTTATATGTCACATGATAGACAGTAGTCCAACCTGTAACTCAGCTATCCCACAGAAACTTACCTGTTGTAGGCAGATATTCTCCCCATTTTCATGGATGAGATGGGAACTTCCATTTTTCCCTATAGTCCAATTTCCTGGTCTCCTACTAACTCCATTTCAGTTCATATTTCTCATTAACTTTCCACCTAAAAAACTCTGTTGCAATATGAGGGGAAAAAAAAAACAAACTAAAAAAAAAGTAGGGCAACCAGGTTCTTTCCAACATCTGGTGCCAGTGTTCAGGCTTTCACATGTATTTGCAATCATGGGCTTGTTTATGGGCAGCCACTTTTTATCTTGTGATTTTGGTAAAATCTGCACATAAATAAGCATGCAGCTGGCAGTTTTCTCATCGGTTTAGCCATCTGATTGGTTTGTGGTTTGTGCCTTGTTGCTGTTGTTGCTGTTTGGGTCCCAAATAAGCAAAGTGCATTTGTAAGTGTCTGAGCTTTGCCAGGCCTTCAGAGCATGACATGGGACAACCCAGTACCAGGTTCCTAATTCTTTCTTCTGAACTAAGAGGAGCAGACGTGTGCCATCTACTGTTGGTATTTTATATGACACCTGCAGTCCCAAGGACGTGCACTAGGACAGTTTATATAATAAATTAATTTGTCTTGGTTTTCGTGCTCTCTTTTTGGGGATGGAGCAGCAACCTTGTTCCTGTTCAGTTGTCTCCTGGATGAAAAGCTTACACCATGCCTTGGCTGCCACGCTGCCTCAGTTTTGCTTAGTTCAAATGGATGTGTGCTTTTCTCCAAATGGAGTCTGACCTAGAAAAAGACATGAATATCTGTAGGAGGGGAGGGCATGGAGCACCGTGATAGATCTTTTGTGCACTGTAAATGAGAAATCTCTCTCTAGGAATGAATATGGGATTTCAAACTGGAACATTTCAAGTCCTGATGCTTTCCTCTCAAGGTAGCAAAGTATTTCACCTCTCCCTCACCTCACCTGTCCATCAAATGGACATAAGAATATGTGCTGACCTACCCATCCCATAGAAACACTGAGGAATTATTTGCTTAGTGCTCTGAATGAATAAAATTTTATATTAATGTTTAGAAGCATTACAAAGAATGGCCTATAACACAGTCTCCCTAATTATAAACATTAGTGGTATTTAACAGATATTCAGACATTATGCCTCAGCAATACCTAGCTGTCTATTTTCGTTTCAAGGTCAGCCGTTGTCCCAGACAACTGATAAGCAATTAAAGCCCATCAGCTCAAGATAGTAGCCTGTGCTGCTCTAGGTAGTAGCTGTGAGGCAGGGAGGTAGGTATCTGCAGGCAGGGGAGGTGGGGTAAATGGAGAAGGACCTGGGTGAGGAACTGTGGGAGATAAGTAGTGCATGGAAGGACATCCAGAATAGACGCTGATGGTGCGTATCCTGGGAAGAGGGTTTGAGAGCCTCTGGCTCATGCCATGGGGCAGCGGCTCTGTTGGGTTTCAGAAGACTTTCTTAGTCAGTCACACGTCTCTTGTGTGACCTTAGGAAAATCATTTAACCTTCTGTGGTTCTGTTCACTAGCCAAAAATCCTGCATACCTTGGAAGGATATTGTTTGGATGGGATATTAGCAGCATGTTCTGCTTAGACGGGTCTGTTCTTTGGAGGCTACATATATGTAATGAAAGGGAGAGAGACAGGTGAACTCTTTGGGTTTTATTTATCAGTTGTCTGTAATTAGACTAATGAAAAAAACCCCAACATTAATTCTCTCAATTAAATACACAGTAGAAGACAGATTCTTCCTGGCAGCTCATGCCCCCTTTTTCTCTACTGTGCACAGATTAGACAGTGTTCAGGTTCTGCAAGTGCTGAGGGATCTTATTTGAGAGCAATGAACAATAGTGCTCTCATTATTTCTGTAAATCCAGACACCAACACAACAACCCTTTGCCATTAAAAGGAGTACTGCCAGGACAGCAAAGTTTAATAGATATACATAAGGGTGAGAAAAGTATGAGTTAGGAATATTTGCCATAGATTGATATGAGAGACGATGTAATTGGAGGCAATTAAAGTCAGGGTTGTAAAGTGCCTGCACAAGGGCACTGATGCTATTACCTGTGTAACTTCGTGATGCTTTTTGATGTTTGATCCCTCAGTTGTGCTGTGCTGGTGTTGCTGTGCACTGGTACAGCGTGGACTGCTGTGCTATTCAAGCTGCTGCCTAACGTCAGGCACATACACCTGACCCTAGGCATCAGAGATTTCTTATATGTGTTAGTTCCCTTCTCTCACCAGACACATACACAGGCAGTTTTAAACGGTGCATTTGATTACCCCGCATGTGCTAAGATATTTGATATTAAATATTTACCATATAAAATACTGAAGCTGCCCTGGAGGCAGGGACCAGAATTCAACTCTCCAGTCTCTTTGTTGAGTACTGTAGATCACAATAGTTAGAGCCATGTCCCCTCTTCTGTGCTCTCTCTCTCCCAGTAAATCTTTAAGATCTTTCTCTGTAGTGGCACAATTTCAGCAGGAAGATGAGAAAAAGTATTGTTTTTCATGATATAGAAGAGACAGCTCCACATCCTCTCCCTCCTCTCCTCTCCTTCCTTTCCCTTCTCATCTTTCAAAAAAAGGGAGATGATGAATATCATGAGTGTCTCAGTCCCGCTGTTGTAGATGTGCCCTGTTGTGATGCTGGCTACTGTTCTGAGCCCTTAGATGCTGTGTGACTGTGAGTCTGGCTTACAGCCTGTGTCTAAGGTGACCAGAAAGCAAAGATCCGTTTTCAGTGGAGTGGTGTGAAAAAGTCAGGTTAACTAACGAACCTGGGCCGATAGCTGTGGATGATGAGCAAGGATCACATTCTATGTTTGGCTTTTCTTAAGACTTTCCAATGCAGCTGCTGAAGGAAAGATTGCATGCTAATGTGAAACTAAAGCAGTAAAATTATTCTGCTGCTGCCAGAAATAATCATGGGTTAGTAGTGCTCTGTTTTCATTAGTGTAACGAATCACCGTTAGTGACTAGATCTCCTGCCGGTGTAAATCACGAGCTACACTAATGAAGTCATTACAGTGAGGACATTTTTAACCCCCAAAAAAGTGATTAATCATGGAAAAAATTAGAGTGGGAAGTAGTAATTTTTCATCACTTGGTGGCTTGACACTAAGACGAGGTACCTTTTTCTAAGAGTTGTCTTTTAGTCAAATAAGTAATAGGGCTAGTGTGGGGCTACTTGGGATAAATCTGGTGACTTCAGTAATATTAACTACATGATCTAATGAGCTGTTCTCACCTTAAAATTTATGCATAGTTGGCTTTTGTATAATACAGTGAGGCCAGAATCCAAATTTATCATTAGAAATTACTGTTTATTTGCAATGTCATAATGTCTTTTCTTTTCCTTTTTTTTTTTCTTTTAACAGGAAGACCATTGGAGTTTTCTGTTGTGGACCAAACAAAATCTCTAAGATACTTCATAAACTGAGCAACAGCAGCAACTCTTATGGGACAAGGTTTGAGTATAATAAAGAATCCTTCAGCTGAAAGTCTGTTGGACTAGCAAGACCCTCTTGAAGATAAAAGTGCAATTTTTTGTTTGTACAACTTAAAAGTTCAGCTGTGGTTTAAACAGACAGAAATGTACCAAAGAATAGCACAGATTTTCTTATTTATGATTATTTAAGACTTTGGAAAATGATGGATGAAGCAGTATACCAACAAATAATAAGTGCTTATGCTCAAGCCCAAATGCACTTGCACAATATTTGTAGCAGCAGTGATTCTTTGGATTTGTTTCTGTTAATTAAAAAGTACAGAACCTGAGGAGAAACAGATTTGCTTTAAAAGCTGATGGAAGAAGAATCTGTGGAACGTTTGAACTTCTTCCACTTCCAGTCCTCTGAAGCTGGATCAGTAAACCAAACCCCAGGTTAATCCAAATGACAAAACAACACTATTACAAAGACTATTGCTTTTGTTGGTATACAAATCTTATGGCCCTTGGGTGGAAACACTCCATATTAAAGATTTTATATCTTGCAGAATTGGGATTCTGTATTTAAAATAGAGAGTGTTACTCTCACTAGTCTGCTTCTGTAATGGATGTGGATATTCCTACCCTGACTGGAAGAGAGGGTGGAATATGGGGAAAGATGTAAGTTAATTATAGAAAAGTGAGCACAACTCTGTAGCACCTGTGGGCAGACAGACTGGTGTGATATAAATCACAGTCTTTTGACAAGGAAACAACTGTATGTGGAGAACTCTGTATATTGCATTGATTCAGCATTCAGTGAGTTTGCAAAATACGTGTGATTTGTGCAGCCAGAAAGATGGAGCAAGGAAAGCGATTAACGGGAGCAGACAGGATATGATGTTTTATTATGCCACGCACTCAACGTGGAAGTCGCACTCACTCTGCACTCACATGCCCTGAATGTCAAATACGTCAAGTATTCAGATGCTCTTACTGATTATTTTACAATGCAGCAGATTGAAATGCAATTTTAGAGGTCCCAGAGTATGTTTGGTTGACTGTGATCCTCTGAGTACCTTCCCTGGAGTCCCTCTATTTGCACTGATGTCATTGAAAGCGGGATCAGGCCAGATCTGCAGCCGAGTAAGAACAAAGCCTTCATTACTCTTTGCATCATGTGTGCAGATAGAAACTTTGCAGGAGCTGCAGTGTGGTTTCAGGAAGTTCCAAAGGGGAGTAGCTGAAACATCCAAATTTAATCTCTCCTTCCCCTCTCCCTGCAGTGGTTTTCCACGCTGCTTATAGTTGCTGTGGAAGGGCTAGAGGTTGAAACAGGCACTTTAAAACTTTTTGGTTCTGAGGAGCAATTTTTTTTTTCCCTCCATCCAGTAGCCAGTCCAACTTCCTTTATTTCTTCTTTACCCCCTTTACCTTACCTTGTTGAGACGAAAACATTTAAGCAGAAGTCAGGCACTCAGCTGGCAAAAATAATCATGATTCTAGTGCATCTTAATAGAGCAGCATCACTTTACACTTACTGATAACCTGCCCCTTAAATTCCAGCAGAAGCTTGGGAGCAATGCCCCATAGCACACACAGAGATGAGATGGCTCAGCAACTCTCAAGCCCGTGGTTCACCTGTGTTGAGCACAGTGGATTTGATTTGGTTTGCAGCTTTCCAGTGAATACCTTTTTGTATTATAGTAGGAAAGACCCTAATTTTCAGCTCGCAACACAAACTCTGTAAAGGGGTCTAGAAGTACCAGTGTTCAGAGGGAAGCATTTTTCTGGTAGGTGGTGTATAGGCATGTTGTATGTGTAACTAGTGAAAATGAGTTAGTCTTTGCCTTGGCAGCTTCTCCTCAGGAGCTGCCCTACGTGGAGAAGCAGGATGGAGGTGCAGCAGTGAAGCCACATGGGAACATGTTCCTTGGTGTCTGGACTTTGCACTGGAATTTTTATCTTTGGCTCTGCCCAATTTGAAATTCGTAGGGGAAGGAAAGAGCCAGAGACGGATGGATTCCTACTGACGAGAATTCTCAAAGTAGCCTAGAGGAGAGAGAAGCCAAAATAGAAATGCAGCGTGAGATGGGAGCCTACATTGCAGCTACTGATTTTAATATTTATTTTTTTTGAGGCTGGAAGGATCATTATTTTCCCATTGGATCTCATTCATCTGTCACTGTAAAACTGGAGGTATGCAGAAAAGGATTAGATCATTACGATTTATTTCTAACACTGCCTGCATGGATTTTATAATAAACAAAATTGATGGCAAAATGCATAGATTCTGGGTATCGCCGATACCGCAGGCTTTTTTGTTTGCTGGCAGTTAGCTTAAAGCATGATTGAAATCATGACTGCATCTATTAACCACAACCAGACAGTGATCTTTTTCCTCTTGTTTTAGGATCTGGTATCTAATGTTTTTTAAATACAGTTTAGAGTCATCTAATCATGACATTGTTTGTGGCTTAACATCTCCTCTCTGATAGATATCTGTTCCATTACCATATAATGAGGAGCTAGTTTTATACTTAGCTCTGTGCTAAAACAGGTGATATTTTCTGGCTCAGCATCTGTATAGGTAGTGCTTTATAATTAAAATAATAATACTGGTACTGTGCTCTTGCTCTGCATTGTAGCGGGAGCTGTCGCTGGGTATGGGAATGCTCAATGCCTGTTGTTCTACTAGGCAGTGCTGTCAGACGAGGTGCAAGCAGAGCCAGGGTCTCCTCTTTCTGCCTTTGTCCTGTACCAACCTCAACTGACCCACTTGTAAAACAGGCTTCGGACTCTCTACCTTTCTGCAGTGTTGTGAGGCTTCATTAATGTTTCAGGATCACTTCAGTGCACCTGCAGTGAAAAGGTCTAATTGCTGTGCAACTCTATTTGTGTTTTATTTTGTGTTAAGCTCCGTTTGACCAAACCTCTGTGTTGCTCGCATGAGTAATTGGTAGACCAGGTGAGGGTGAGTTTGTGGAAAGGCTAAAAGCCTCAGTTGCTTTTTTGACTTTTCCCTGAGCTGTGCTATTTAGAGGGGCAAAAATTTTAAGGGTTAGTGACTGTGACTTGGCTTCAGGAGTGGCAGATGTTATGATAAACATGGTCTTTCTACAGGCTGCATTGTCCTTGCTGCTTCTGAGTTTGTCACCAGCTTGCGAAACCCGGCTGAGCTCTCTTTTAAACTCCGTAGCTTTTTTATCTGTAAGCCAAGTATACATGAAAATATAACTCTGTGCCAGGCAAGTAAGTGAAGGCTGACAGCACTTAATTCCACATTTACAGATCAACCGGATTTACATAATTGAATGTCTCTTTATGCTTTAAACTGAGTCCTGTAAGTGAGTCTGTCATAAGTGTCCCGCTGGCAGGAGAAGGATCCCACCATGTATTCTGCCACTTCTTGCTCAGTCTGTCACAAAGCTGCAGACTTCTCAGGGTTTGCTCAGCGGGAACTTTGTGTTTTATTCATCATAACGTTTCAGGACTTTTCTTTAAAACAGGAGTGTTTTCATGCCGTGATACGAACCGAGCCTTTTCCCTGCAATTCCCTTTCCCTCCATATCCAGCCCTTATACAGCAGTGTGGGGCTCGGGGCTTTACACAGCCAACAGCTGGATTAACTGGATTTACCCGAGCAATTCTATTCCCATAGCTCTAATATTACTAGTGTGAGTAAATGTTCACTGCTGAAGCAAAGGGCTGCAGAGGTGAGACTTGATGGAGCGTGGGAAGGGCTGATGAGGAGAGACCTTCACCTCTGAAGTCTGCAGGACAGTCCATCTCTCTATGATGATTATTCCAGCCCTGGGTTTGGAACAACACTTCCCTATTGCAGCGTATGGTACTAGTAACATATGAGTTCTTCCTTGCTGTTTTATCTGCTCTTCTAGGAGACAGAACTGAAAGGAGTATGAGATCACAACCTTGAACCTGGGCTGGAGAGAGGACCCCGGTGCATCTCCACCAACACCTCGCTGGTGACTGCACTACTTAGGGTAGAAAGTTTAAGCCAAACCCATTTTTCTGCAAAATGTTGATTGTTTTGCCACAACAGACTAGAGAACAGTTGCTGTAGTGGGAAAAGAGACAAACCCTCACTCTAAAGATGCCTGCCCACACAAGCCTGATGTGACGGAGTGTATGAAAGCACTGCGCACGTTCAGCTTCCACTGCATCCCGACTGTGGGCCCGAATCCTCATTGTTTCCCTTGATTGCAGATCTTTGCCTATCAGGTTAGCAGATGTGCCTTGCAGGTGAGAGAACTGCTGCCTGTGCTTGCATCCACGCACAGAGTCAGGTATAAGCACAAAGCAACCTGTGAGCACACATTGGAAACAGTAATTCAGCTATAACAGCGTAACAGAGCAGAGGAGTAATGGTTTGGTACAAAATATGCTTTTGGAACAGCTGCCTAAGAGAAAAGCCTCTACTCAACACTAACGTACCAGGTTATAGTTTCCAACTACAAGATGTTGCTTAGAGAAGCAGGCAGGGGGCTAACTAGTCATTGCCTATAGCAATTCAAGCCCTGTAAATCAGAGAAGAGACATTGTTATTAAAATGCAATGTTTACTTGTTTAAAAATATAAAAGGGCTTCTAGGGAGATTAATTTTCACTTGAGCCTGGCAATCATTTCATAAACATGCCAGTGTGATTTAAGACAAACTGGATCTGTTCTTCTCTGGATTATGCGTCTGATCTGCCTGCAGAATTCCCACCCCTCACAAATAACACCAGTTTTTATTGTTTTAACAAAGAGGATTTAGCAGCAATGTTTAATCAAAATGCCACTGGTGGCTGTGCTGAACTGAGCTTTTCTGCAATGAATGTACATTCTTCAGGGATATATGGAATACAGTTGAGGACTGAACTCCAAATGGTGATCTGGGGTTTGCATCGTCTCTGCTGCTGGTGTGTTTCATTAAGGCCGCTGTAGTGATGCAGTGGTGAAACGCATGGAGCTGAAATGAGACTCTTCCTTCTCATAAACAGCCTGATATTTTAGTCTCTATACTAAACGTAGTAAAACTCAGAAGCTCTGGAATGTCCTTTGTAAGTACAGGAGATTAATTACCCAGCATCTTTTAGGGTTGAACCCTGAGTCCTCTGCTGGACTGATGTGTAACGAATGCTCTTGCACAAAGGTTTTGAGTAACAAATGCTGCTCCTTAAAGGGCTGGATGAATATTTGTGAAGGTTTAGTATCCTGCTGGTTATATCACCCATGTTGTAAAAGGGATGGGATCTGTTTTGGTACCATGGGAATGCTGAGCACTTCCTCTGAGGTTATGACTATCTCCAAACTTGCAATGGATGCTCAAGGTTTGCCCTGCCTGAAGTTTTGTATTCTCTAGAAGGATCATAGAAGAGACAGCTGTTGGAGCTGTACAGGAGCATGGAGAGAAAGCTGGAGGGAGCCACCCATGCCAATTGTAGATTCCCTCTTAATGAAGGCCTTGGATTTCTGAGGATGTCAGTCCTTGCAAAAAATTTTTACAAGCTGTCTGTTTCTTCCTGGCAAAGTCTGTCCATTCTACAGTCCAAAATTTGGACTTTCTTCCTGATGATCTGTACTTTTCAACCAGGAGGGGGAAGCCAAGAGCAGCTCCTGAAGCTTCAGGTAAACTGCTGTCAACCTGAGTTTGCCGAGAAAACTGAGGAGGGCAGGACAGCATGATGAATGCCAGCAATGAACAGGATGAAATATTTTGAACCTGGGAGCAAAGGGGAAGGAGGGAGGCATTTTTCCTGGCTCCTCAACTCTAGAAATTACAAGCAAGCCTCATTGCCTGGATGTGGGTTCAAAGACTCCCTGGAGTTTGACAACTAATATCTGCAAATACATTGCCTTTGTAAGCACAACTCAGAGCTAAAGCACATAAGAAAACTAGTGTATTTTAGTAAACACCTTGGAAATAAGCAATTTGTATGAAATAAGTCCACCACTGACAATTTCTAGTTAACCTGTTTCAAAAAACCATCTACTTCTGTTCTGCAGCTTTGGGGTTGGGAATGGTTTTACCTGTTAACTCCTCTTCACCAAAATCCTGGAGCATGTAGGTCTCTGTGCCAGATGTAAGTAGCTTTGACAGTTGACTAAATAGATTCTGTGTTGGTTGCTGCTGACCCCAGGTGAGGACAGCCTTCAGGATGAGAAGCAGCGTTACATAAATGTCTGGTGCACATAGCAGCTCCGAGAGGGGAGAGGCTGCTGCATTGCTTTTGGTGCACCAGTCGCACATTAAAATTCTGTCATTGCAAGGTCGCGTTGCTCATCTCATGCTCCGCAACCCTGGGGAAGAAATTTGGATGAGAGGTGGGGGAGGAAAAGCAAAAACTTCCTTGTGCTGTAACCAAGAATAAATTCATCGACAGCAGGGCATTTCTTTTGATTTCAAAAGAGCATGTAATTTCTTTTTTCAGGGATAACAGATTCTCTCCTGGTGCTGTGTAGTGGTGTTTGCCTGTTAGAAATGTAACACAGTGATAACGGGTTGCTTCTGAATTGAATAAATAACGCCTCTGAGCCTTTTCTTCTCCCTTTAATAATCTGAGAGAAATGCAAAATACCAGAGAGCATATAGAGTGGACTGTGTCCTGAGCTGCACTCAGTGCAGCCTGGTTAGGAATGCTGCGCAGAAACTCTGCAAGCTGCTGGGAAGAGGGGGGGGTTAAGGCAAAGAGGAAAACAACTGTTTTAAGGAGGAAAATGTCAGTGGTATGTGATCTGTAGTCAGAAGCAGGCCATGTCACAACATTGGCCGTCACCTTTTTGAATGGTGCTGAGTCAGAGCCTATCCTAAAGGTACCCTTTGGTATCAGAGAAGGTCAAGGGCTCTCCGATTGAGTTGGCAATGTGAGATGAAAGCAGGTTTAAATGCTTTCAGGGTGAGCCACTGGTGTGCACTTTCCAGCTTGGAGCTCAGACCTGTCACATCTGAGGGTGAATTCTGTAGGCAATGAGCTGGCCTGAGTGTTGAGTGCAGTGTCAGCTGTGTGCTTAGCTGAGGGTATGGACATACCCTTTGTATTCCTGTAGCTTTGCAGAAGCACGTTGTCCAGGACCTGTGGAGCAGGGTATGTTATTGTACCTCATTAGGTGTTAGATGCTACAAAGCATGTACTGGCCAGAACAGATGAAGATGGTGAATGCCAAGTTCCACTGCCAGCTGAATATATCCTGCCTATATATGCACTAGGGTTCATGAGGAATAAATGGCAAAGTCTCTGCAGATAAGATACAAATGCTGTGTTTTCCCTTTATTGTGTCAGAACAACATAAATAACATTTAAAAATATTTGATAAGAATGTGAAGATTCACCTATGGCATTATTCTTTTTGATTGCTTAAGCACTTGTAACTGTTTGATATACGCTTTTTGAGAAAAACATAATGTCCCCAAGCACAGCTTAAAAACAGTATCTGATATGCAACTTGGCAAAGGGTCTCCACTGCTAGTGAAGTATCAATGTCTGTTGGAGTTGGATGCATTGGTGCTTTCATTAATCTCAATCTACTCTCTCTCCCTAGAAGATTAGTGGGAGCTGAGCTTTCAGATCCATCTCTTCCTCTCTGCACATCTTCAGCCTTCATCCAGAGATGTGCCCTAACCTTTGGATCACTGGAAACAGCATCACCCATGTGTCACATAGTCCTCCTTTTCTGCTCTCTCTCGCTCTCCAGAGTGCATGTTGTGTCAAGAAGCTACTCCCACTCTCTGCTACCCATAGCTCAGGAAAATGCCACTTTGGGAAATGCAGAGGTCCTCAGTATTAGTCATAGCATACACCAGCCTTTATAACTCTTCTAATGTACACAAGCCAATGTGGGTCTTGTAATCACTTTGATTAGCTTCAATAAAGTGATGGGTTGCAGCATCCTGGTCCTGGAGATGCTGCATTAGAATAAGAGGAGGGGCAGTGCTACAAGGACAGCTGTGTAGAAAATGGGCAAAAGTCATCACAGCAATGATATGTCATCTTCTGGATGAGAACTGGGGGTTTGTTTCTGTGAAAGACTGCTTGTGGCTGTCACTGAAATTGTCATGTTTCTCCATTTGCATGTAGGCATTTCGGGACAGTGGGCAGTGATGGAAAGGGTTGCTTTTTTCAATTACATTTTCTATTTCCATACAGCCCCTAGTTTATCAACTGCATATAAATTCCTCCTTTCACTGATTAAATATTTCCTTGCCTGGTTTCTTTGCTTCAGGGAGCTTGAAAGCTCCTTGTTTATAAAGGAAGAGAAGAAGGATTGTGCTGTTAAGCAGACCACTCCCAACACATATGTTCTGCTCTGCATTTTTGAGGAGACGCTGATGCTGCTGCAAGTGCAGAAGAGCAGAGCTTTCACTGAGAATCAGATGTGACCAGGAGCCCTTTCCAGGATTCATACGTTGATGAAACTCTGGGCTTATTAATTAGCATTTTCTGAAACAAGAAGCCTTACCCTGTACGTGCCAGGCTGTGAAACCCTTAATCCCACTGAGTTTTTCTCTCCCTGTGTTTCCTCTAATCACATAAAAGAGTAAATTTGATGAAGAATATTTGGGTAAGAAATGGTTTCCTTGGGTTGTAATAGTTTAGGAGAAAAGTCATAATTGTGACATTTTCCTCAAACTGATGTCCAGCTGGGCCAGCTATATTAATTCCATAATGTGCATATGGAGTTTTTCTCCAGATTCTAGGGTTTTACATAGTTTATATAATATATCTTCATTTCAGAACAACAAAATCTGGACATTTTTTTTTACTTGGGAAATGTATGCATGTCCAAAACATACCTTTGAAGATGCTTTGAAGGAGAGTAGAAACCAGCTGGAAAAAAACACTATTATTTTCTAATGGCAAAGAATTCCTTGGTTTATTTTTAATTTCCAACCTTCATTAGTGGAAAGTACCACTCAAACTAAGGAATAGTACCACAATCTGAGTTTCGACAAGTGACTATCTTCCTTCTAAAGCAAAGCATTTCTCTAGGATCATGTCTACACCGTCACCTGAACCTTCAAGGCAATGTCCACGGCAGGTCTAGACTTGTGTTGCTCCATAACTTGAGCTCAGAGGCAAAGCTGGCTCCTGGGGGCTCAATGGACTCTTGGGCATTGTGTACTGAGGGCAGGCAGCATGTGGGCATTTAGCCTTCTTTAGCCACAGCTCATGTTATGAGGATATATAGAGTTAGGAATTATCTCAGAAAGGAAGAAGATAAATGATCCATTTTTTTATCTCACTTTGAGTAATTATTTGGGGCTCATAAGCTATGTGAGAGTTTGAAATGGTAAATGTCCAGGAACTGGTCACACTGGTATGAGAGTGGGTATCCTGAAAAGAATCACAGAATCACATGGGGTTGGAAGGGAAGTCCAGAGATCATCTAGTCCAACTCTTGTGCCAAACCTAGAGCAGATTGCAAGAGACCTGAGCTTGTGTTCCCACTAGTCAAAGGACTTCTTTGAACCAGAGTGCCATGCAGACAGAAATTATTAATCAAAATCCAGTCAGGAAAGAAGATGCAGACCCCAGATGAAATCATTTCCATCCTTCAAATTTGGAAAAAGCAATAAACTGAGTTCAATTTTTCATTTTTTCTTTTAAGAAGTAAACCTTGGAAGTACTTTTTTACAGTTATCACATGATAGAAAAAAATGAATGCCCTGTCTTTTTGTAGTTGCAGGTCTTGACTTTTCACTAGTGACCACATTCTTCCCTCACTCTTTCCTGTCCCAAAAGAAAGAAGGCAGAATATTTGTTCTGAATTTCCACTTCTGTAATTATAGATTTTTTTCCACTAGAGCTGAAATAAAAATAATGTATTAAAAATGAAGACAGCATTTACTTTTATCTCTCTATACAATGTGCAAGATAACTGTTTTGGAAAGTACTAGCATAAACGTCCACAATATTTGAGTACTCAGTGTTCTTTTCAGAGATGCCTGTTTACATTAATGTAATTTCAATCTGTTCTTATGTTTTTATAGATCAGGATGTGGTACAATTCTTTGAAGAGAAATCTCTGCTTAGTTTCCAAGTGGAACAGAATGCAAAATTTGGTCCTGAACTTTCATATTTAATTTTTACCCCCAGGCTTGGCTTTAAGAACAAGAATAGTACTTAGTGGGTTCCTGCCCATAACAAGTCATACTCTTGTCATGTGAAACAGCTCATTTTGTAACTTCAGTTTGCTGCTCCCCAGTACAACAGAGGAACTATGTTTCACTGGCTGGAATGATTTAAATAGGTCACTCTTGTAACTGCATGCCTCGTAAACCTTCAAAGAGTAAGCAATAGTCTTTTCAACTCTGTTAGTTCCCATCAAATGAAGCAAACCTTTTGCCAGTTAGCTGTATAATAAGGCAGAGCTAGAAATTTAATCATTAAAAAAGCTCTTTTTTTTTTTCCCCCTACTCTCTCTTTTTCCTGAGTCCTCTGGGGCTTTTTTTCTTCTTCTCTTTTTCCTGAGTTATGTGCAGAAATCTTTTTCCAAAATGTCCCTTTCTTAATTATACAGTGATGTAAGGGTAGGTGCAAACCATTGGCTGAGAAGGAGATCAGATAGATAGAGAGAAATTCTGGACTTTATCTCATGGTTTTACAGTTTTCTCTGAAAGCAGTCACTCTGATTAGGATTTTCAGACTAACATGAAGAATTCAATTTTACTGAGGTTTTGATACCCGTCTGCATTAAGCTTCTTCCTAAAATCCCACATGTTTTTTGCCTACCCGTAAAACGAGGACAGTCATACCTGAAGAGAGTTTTATGGATTTCCTTGGCAAATGCTCCTTCATTTCAAATTTGTTTAGTTAAATTGCAAAATCCTGGTTGCAGTATGGAAAGGAAGCTTCTTTGTAAAAATACTAGACAGAATTAGCCATTTTATCTTAATGCCAATCCTGACAAGTAAAGTATTTGGCTACTAAGTTCTGTTGCTGTTCAGATGTTATTTTTACATTCTGTTATATTAGCAGGACACTCTAACTTGAGTTTATGTCTCTTATTGTATTTGACAAAGCACCATACATTTATTCATCATGTAATTATGGCACTGTACTCTCAACGTATTTACTTTACAGGAAGCTTCATGACTTTGGAATAAACAACCGTTCCAAGACCGAGCAAAACATGGTTGAGTTGCTGTTTGTGACCTGGTTTTAATTAATGACATACTGCTTTAATCATGGAAGCATTGTGTATGTGCGTATGTGTGTATGTATTACTGCTGGTAGGGGAAGCTGGGATTTCACTGCTTAAATAGAGTCTCTAATAGTGTTTGAGATGCCCTAAACTAGCTGAAGCATCCACACAGGCTTGATGATATGATATAGGAGACACAAGATCCTCTGGAACAACAACAGGAAGAAGGGTAAGATACCCAAAGTACCAAACAGGCACCCTTGTTTAGCCACCCAGAGTCATTTTCTGACTCAAAATGGCAGGCATGTACTTACTTCGTATGCCACGAAATTTCTGATAAATGCAGACCATCAGAAATGAAAGACTGTGCCAAATACATTTTGTTTTTATCTACGACTATGAGACCATCTCAGAAGCGGAATATATTATCTGATTCTCATACACAGTCATCCCACCACTGGGACTTGGAAGAACATCAGTCCTCTGCACTCTGCATTTAAAGTACAATGGAAACAGAAAACAACACCTGCCTGACCCTTACACACCTAAATAAATGATGAAAAAAGTTCTTTCCCGTACCAGAAGTCCTTCCCACTTAAGATGAGCCCTTGAGAGCCTGACTGAGTGAAACAAAATCTGGGCATTTGCTTTAGTCTGCTCAGTCTGGTAAGGTATTTCACAGTGTGTTTTATTTGAAGTACCTGCTCAGACCATACTGCTTTTGATGGATCTTCATGGAGAGCTCATATTTTACTATGATCTTCAAGACACTGCTGCTTCTGTGGCAAATCTGAAACAATTGATTTAAAACTCATAATCCACTTCCCAGTAATGTGGTTAAGGGTCTTTCTGGAGCTCTACAGACTAAAGCACCCACTCGATCTTCCCGCAAGATGAAGAATATCCTGGTCGCCGTCCACCTAATCATCATTTCTGCATTTGCCAGGGTTTGGGTTTTCTTAGGAAAACTACATGTGAAATACAGGTTAATACGAGTGTGCAGACTTCAGTGAGATTTTTCAGAATTGCTCTTGCAAGTTATGGGTAACTATTCTTGAGAAGTAAGGATACACAGTTATACAGCATTTATTAATCTTGGCGTTGTATTTTTTGCTTTCTCATTCCAGAGTGTTGTTGATACAATGATGGCAAAAGGTACCATCCCTGCAGGATTAGGAGTTTAACTGCAGTAAGATTTAAAAAAAACCCCACAACTGTGTGTTCCTTATTTATTTTCACTTGTTAGGTTAAAGACATCTAACGATAGTCAATGTCTACACTTCAGAAAAGTTCCTGAGCTGTGGGAATGTAAAAGCTGTTTATTTATACTTAATGCAGGGTCCTTGGCATGCTGGGCAGAGCTATTGGAGGAAAAATTGATATTTTCAAAAATTATTAGGGTGTTTTTCATTAAGAGGAATATCCTTTCCCACTCACCTTACCCTGGCCAAGTAATGAGGTTTGGCAAAATAGGTTTTGGCTCAGGAGTTTTGATCTGTCTGATATTTGGAGAGCTTTTATGGGAAATGATACATATCACAAATGCATTTGATCAAGGGGGAAATCTCATTGTTCATACAAGAAGGGTAGGGGAAGGGGAGCACAAAAACTTGGGGGTGGGGA
Source organism: Tringa solitaria (assembly GCA_026413425.1). NCBI lineage: Eukaryota > Metazoa > Chordata > Aves > Charadriiformes > Scolopacidae > Tringa > Tringa solitaria. The sequence goes on along the minus strand of JAOXJM010000001.1, from coordinate 209,577,240 downwards.
AGGGAGATATTTATTTTAACAAAACCTGGCTAAAAATGGTGCAGCAAATAAGAAAATCTCCTTACACTGGGCAGCAAGCAAAGTATTGCAGTCTGCTGTTTTCCTAGCAGAAGGGAAAAACTCTACTTCCTCCTCCCCGCTTCAGCGCTATATAGGCATCATTGATCATGATGAATTATTGATAACAAGGTGAGCAGAAGGGTGGGCAATGGCAGGCAAAGGCTGCTCCTGCTAATAGATGAGCCTTTTTAGAGAGAAAAACAGCAGCCGTGGGCTGAGCAGCAGCTGTCTGTCCCATCCAGGCACCAACCTCTCATGAATTTCAGTTATTTAATGAACCAAATCTCCTAAAGTAAATGAACACCTTTCTCGCATAATCAGTGGGGAGATGGGAAAGCCTTTGAAGACCTCCTGGGAGATTTGACTCACCTGACTTGTAGTTTTGCATTTCGGCATATAAAATCTGTTTCAAAAGAGCCTTTTCCCCTCCATTGATGTTATAGGGAATGTACTCAGCTTTTTTGAGAACACAGCACATTATGGGCTGCAAATGCAAGTGCTGGTTAGGTGTGATCAAGCTCCTCTCTCCTAGAATCTCTCAGCTGGAGAACCACCTGAAAAAACAGTTTATGTTACAAAATTGAGACCATCCGAGGAGCACACATAGGTGGTTCCTTACCTGTCCTTGATTCTGAATTCTGGGCTAAAAGGGGTAGGTACCCCATTGCTGGTCCCTTCAGCCTCCTGAAATCTGGTGCAGCTGTGCAGTCCAGTTAGAGCCTTGTTCACTGCAGTGAACCTGATGTTTACCCTTAAATATACCCTAAAATGCATTACAGCCACATGGCTGTTACAGGAGGGCTGAAGAGTAGCACACTGGAATAATTTCTAATCAATGCAGCTTGGATTGTTTCTGCTGAGAACCCATCATCATTTCTGTATGCAAGATGACTTAAAATAATCTGCACTTCTCATTCATTTTCCTTTTCCAACTCCTCCCAAATTTAATTCCCACGAATTTAATGGCTCCATGATTTATCATTACTCTTTCTGGCGTCTTGTTTAGCATATGCATAAGCATTAGACTGAGCTTAATACCAGTGCACTTTCTAATTTGAAATTGTGCATTGTGGACTGATGACTGATGGTCTGAATAACCAACAACTTGTCCTGTCTCCCTCCCCAAAACCATTCTTCTGGTTTTCCTGAAAATGAATCTTGTTAGCCCAAAGTTTCTGAACCCTCTACAGATTAATTTTCCAAATGAGCCTTCCTGTAACTTTTTACAGCAGTATGTCTTCTTGTGGGAGAATGTCACCTTAATTATGATCACTACAGCAATTCCCTTGTCTCTCATCTGTATCCAGACCTCCAAAAACAACTTCCAAAGTGACAGCCTCTCTGCAGACATCCCTGTTCGGTGCTCCAGAGTGCCGTGGCTCCTAGGATGAGATGAGCGGACATTACTTTTAAGTCTTGGTATCTAGACTGGAGGATTTAAGCATATTTGTTCTACTGAAGGGAAAAGTCTTTCTGACTAGAAGTGATCTGATTTTCTGAAGTGTCAAACACCTTTTCTGGTAGCAGTTGGGAAGACAGAAATGCCTCGTTTTCATTTAGGCTCTTAAATGAGAGTTGTCAAGAACCTGATTCTCCCTGAATGTTAATAGGAGGTCGGTGCTTTGGAAGTCAACCCTCTGGATTAAATAATTGGGACCACAGGCTATAGAATTAAAAAGCTAAAATTAATTTTAAAGCATCTCAAGTTCATGATGGTGTAAAAGAGGACATGGCGCCTGGATTCTCTGGTGGTCTGTATCTTCCATGGTCACTGTGGCATTAATTGGCAAGATCAAGGTTAAAACAAATTGCTGCTGTTCTGACTTACAAATCATATATTCACTAGTTTGTGGTATAAATGTAATGCCATCCAAATGAAAGGGAACAGGAAAAAGAGTCCTTATAGGGCCTGTCTACACAGATATACACACATGTTGTACAACTTTTACTACTGTAGTGTAAGAATACAGTTATATAGCACCTCTCTGTTGCCATGAGTTTATGTATTTTGCTATCAGCTAATGGCTGTAGCTCTGTCACTCTGGGATGTGTGTTGTGCTTCAGTTTTTAAAAAAATCACATTTTCTCATAATGACACCAATAAATAATTTTGTATACAGATATTGTCATGGTCTTGGTCTTTTGATATTTTTCTAACTATCTAACCATGTATATATATCATTCTATACAGCCAGATCATCTGACAATGAAATCAGTCCACAGTAAATTTAGCAGAGCACCATTAATGAACCAGTATTTTCTACCCTGCCAATCTCCCAGTAAATTTATGAGAAGACAGTCCAGGCCTTTAAGTCCTTATTGGCAGATCTTCCTGACATGTTCAGCTCTGTGACAAAATAGCCAGCGCATTTTTGCAATGTTCTTGTCTTTGCACGAAGGGGTCATATGCAAAGAACTTTTCCCACAAATATATTTTCTTCTGTGGTGTGTATGAACTATTTATTTGTAATAGCTTGCACGTAGGAATGAAGGTGAGTAATGACATTAACGTTGCAAAAAAAGCTCATCAGCATCAGTCACTTGTGGAGAAAAACAGAATCTGATTACAAGGAGGGTTGTATTGATATGCAAGGGAAGGAGAGCCTGGTGTGTAGCTCTGCCCTAAGAGTTAAAAGGCTCTGCAGACTACTTTACTTTATTCATATTTATGTCACTGTTGTCAGAAGTGCTTGGAAAGATGTACAGCAGTTTGAAAATGTAGCACAGTGAAATTGTTGTTCTTAAATTTTTCAAGAAGCAATTCAAACCTGGAACATTTTAACATTGTTATGATTGCAGGAAAATGAGTAAAAATTTGTCCACAATATGTAATTGACCTGAAAATACCTTATTTGCTTCTTATTCCCTGACCATGTTTCTTTTACTAAAAAACAGGGAGGTGTTTATATACATCCAAGTTGCTTTACAATCTGTATGATGCACTGGGACAGGAACAGTGTGGGTACCACCCTTTTGGGCTGTTTTGCATTACCATCACTATACCAGCCTCAATAACATGGGACAATCCCACCACTGAGCCCTCAAGGCTCCCTTTTCATGATGGATAAAACAGTGCAGTGACAGGTGACAGGAGAGGGAAGTCATGTAAGGCTGAATCAAGTTGCATGAAGGGAAGTGATCTGAAGTGCCAAACCACAGTTAGAAACCAGAATTAATGTTTATTGCAGAGTTCTTGTTTCAAAGAGGATTTTGTCTGTATGCAGGGAAAGAACTAGTTTCTCCATATCTTTCACTAGTCCAGCAGATTTCCAGAACTTTTTGGCACTGTATGAATTCTGCATGCCTGACACCCTCAAGAGAAGCAGGTAATAGGCTGGGGAAATGTCCATGTATAAAATGGGACATCAGAAAGCTTAATGGAAGCAAGATGGATATCAGAAATAAGCTGGTTTCTGTGGTTATAGTAGCGACTTCATATCTGATTACAAAAATTACAGTAAAAGGCCATTTTTAATGACAAGGCCTCATTGATGCCAGTTTTCAGCTCACGATGGAGACTGATTCAAAATGACTTGCATCCCTACACACGTGTATACACAGATGGTGAATTACAGATTTAACTCAATGGAGAGGACAGGTGCTAAAAATACATATTTGGGGAAAATGTGGGAGGGGGGAACAGAGTCAAAAAGACTGACAGCAGTTCATTGTCTTGCCTTGACTAAATGTAACTCTTACAGTCTGGGGAAGAAAGAGACTGGGCTAGAAACTGAAAGGGTTAACAGAAGTAACTGTACCCTGCAGAGACAAGAGAAATACAATACTCAGCACTTAATAATGAAGCTGCCAGGTATCCTGTAGAAGAACATCAGCCATACAGTATTTTTGTTTTGTTATGTGAAACAAATGGTGCTGATACTGCAAACGCATCCCTGGATACCGAAGCTGGTGGGATCCTCATCTAACAAGTACTTTCAGATAAGCCTGACTTCAATGCCCACTGGGGTGGAGTTTTGTGTGATTGCATGGTCTTCATACACAGGATCTAGATGTTATGGCACCAGGCACTGTAATGTCCCTTTTTTTTTCATTGATCCTGACAGAATGAACTCCCTCAGCCTGAGCCAACTGACTAATGCCAATGGGAAGGTTTTTGTTTCAAGTCATCTTGGCCAGACTGAGGAAAAGGTGAAGACGGGGTTGTGTTTGAGATCTGCCCACTCTGATTCAATGAGATTATGTGGCAAACACAGCTTCATTGCATTACATTATTCTCAAGAATGAAAAATGCAGAAACTCCAGCTCCCATCTCAGGGAAGCATCTATGAAGAAAAGATGTCCTTCAACACTTAGCTTACATATGTCTGAGCACAGGAGTAAGCACAACCCTGAACATGACACTGAGAAGAAAAATGATGTGCTATTGCGTTTGGAGTCTGCAGACAGAATGCACAACCTCTCCTGTCAGTGCAGGTGAGGTGTGCCAAGAAAATATTTAGTCCTATGGTACTGAAAGAGTCCTTGCCCTTCTTCTGATCCATCCAAAAATGAGGTGGCTGGTCCAAGCTAACATGCAGAATCCCCAAAAAGTCAATGGGAATGCTTAGGTAGGTCTGCAGGACAATGTCTCCAGTGCCAAAATAGATGCTTTAAGATTGGTGCAGTCAATCCCTACCTGACAGTCAGTCCCCATTTCCCACTCTGGAGGAACGTAAATTGTTTGCTCAGAAAAGAGGACCAGCTGAGCTTTCATGTGCCCAGAGCCAGATACACTTCTGAAGAGTTTTAACCTCAGACTATCATCCGGCCAGTGGTCTCTCAGCAGAAACCCCACGATGGAGAGAACCAGCATGTGTTGCTTCTATTGAGTTTGTCCTAGTTAGTAAGAGTAATACACACTGTACTATTTATTCCCTGCTGCTGTGTTCTTTGATTCCTCTCAAAGCAGACATGGTCTTCAGGTCATATGGTGAGTGGGAGGTAAAGGGGAAAAATGCTTGGGGATATGTCTACAAGTATGAATGGGATATAAATTCCCTTTCATCAGCTAGAGCTAGGTTGAGGTCTCTGTGGTGAAACTTCTGGGGGAAGAAAATAGGCTGTTAGATCCTCCACTGAAGCAAAGGAAATGGAAAAACTTGCCTAAGAATTGGTAGATATTCTGAGAAGAGCATAAAGAGACTTTAACTAATAGGTCACAAGGTTGTTCTTCCTGCCAGGGCATCCACCCAACCAGTGATTGTGGCTCTGCTGCAGTCTGTCTCAGACTGCAACAGCCATTCAGATTCTCTCAAAGCTGGACATTTGGGATTTTGAAGGTGCACAACTCCAACATATTCCGGTCACATTCTAACTCCAGGATTGGGAACCCCCAGAAGTTTACCAGCTCCAGACTCCCACAGGAGATACTTCGCTGCCTGGGAAGATCCTGGAAGTTCGTGGAATTTCCACTCTTTCTCTGTAGATTGAACATGTCTTTATATCTCAGCTCCACTGAGGTTGCCACCATTTGTGTGTTCACAGCTCTCCACCTGCCCAGGAGAGCCAAGCAGGAGCAGGGAGTCTGAGATTCGCAGGTAATTGTGCAACTTAAATTTCTGTGAACAGTTATGGAACAAAAAGCACTTTTTATTTTAATCTTAATCTTTAAAATTTAAATCCTTCTCTGACCCCAAAGGTTTCCCTTTCAAAGTTCTTTTTTTTCTCTTTTCATATGTGTTCAGAATTTTGAAGAATAAGAATTACACAATTATTTTAAATATTTAAGCCAAACCATGATTACTGAACACAACAAACAAGGTTTAAAAGAATCACTGAGCACTAAAGGGTGTATTTTACTGCAGGCCTATCAGAGGCTTTTTCCTCCCATTTTAATTAGTTGAAGTAGTTCAGAGGAACTTAACAAATAGTTACTAGTTGTAGAGTTTGACTGGAGTCCTCAAACATACTGCATAAAAAACTTCGTCTTTATCTGACTTTGAAACCAATCAACATTTATGAAGTGAAAATTTAAATATGGGTGTTTTTCCTCTGCCACTAGTATTTATTTCTACCAATAGAACATTCTGGGTTACATAGAATAAAAATTAAATGACTGAACTGACCACTAGAAATATTATCATAATATAATTCCTTTCCTCCTGCTTATGCCTCAGTGCCAAGAAACATTTAAAATCCCATGCATTGTGTTTGTTTTTAATACTTTCTAAGATACTGGAGAGCATTCATCTACTAGTATCTCAGATCATCAGTCAGAAGCCATGGGAAAAGAGACAGCACTTTTGTATTTAAGACCAGAGTCTTTCACATGGGAGACCAGCTTCAATTCAGAAAAAAAGGCCTACACTTTGCTGAGCTGGAGGCAATTTGAGCCCTTGCCTTCCTCAGTCAGGGCAGTGGAGCAGATGAGCAGGCACTGGTCAGTCACTTAGCTCCTGGGGATGGATATGATTGGATTTGAGGGTGTAGATCTTTCCTTCTATTGCTAGTGGACTATACGGGTAGTTTTATTCCCACCTTCCATTTTGCCTGGTTTTTGTGACTATTACTGTTCAGTCAAGGATAGCCGGAAGACTGCAAATGTCCTTGTATGACCCTTGAAAGTAAGATTTCCATGACAGGAGAGGGATATTAACACTTTGATGTGAAAAATCACAGAAGGACACCTCCTATAGAAAAATCTGCTGTAGTGGACCCTTCCCAACAGACATATTGGTCTCTTACTGTTTTATGTCTCTTCTCTGTAAAGAGATGTAATTTCTGCAGTTCAGAGAACAATTCCAGTGCAATTGCCCTGAAATGGAAATGAATTCATGTAGTTGGGCAGCTGAAAACTCTCAGAATAATGCCTTTCAGTGCTCTATGAGGATGTTCACTGGAGACAGTTGTGAGAGAAAATAGCTCATCTGAGAGGTCCCATGGCATTTGTTGACCAGGAAAGAACACTCAGACCAATGATCAAAGTACATTTCCCCCATTTTCAAATGATGTAGTGTTGTCCCTTCCTTCCCACTCACCTTCCCTCCCTCAGCCTTCTCACAGCCCCCCTGAACCTGCTTGTGGCTCCTTCCATTCTTCAAGGTGCCATTGTCTGCAGTTCCCAAAAGCTGAACCTATCGCTTTAACCACAAGACTATCCTGAATACCTGGAATAAACCCAGGTGGCAGCATTGCCATCAATAGAACAGGTCTCTCCAGCACCAAAGGCACGGCCCTTGACCTGTTCTGTTAATTTTTTAAAAAACTAAAAAGTGATGAGAATATTCTGAACCAAACAAACAGTATAGAACATTTTGAGACAGCTGGGAATTTATGCTTTTGGCTGGAGATGAGCTTTGGAACTATCAAAAGCCAATTCGAGTCACCATCCCAAAAAAAGGAGTGATTATTTTTGGTTAAGGCTTGTCATGTTATTGGATAACTTGTGTATTGGGTTTGCATGGCAAGGTTTTGGTAGCAGGGAGGCTACAGGAGTGGCTTCTGTCAGAAGATGCCAGAAGTTTCCCCCGTGTCTGAAAAAGCCAATGCCAGCTGCCTCTAAGACAGACCCACCGCTGGCCAAAGATGAGCCCATCAGCGATGGTGGTAGTGATGTTATGACAACATATTTAAGAAGGGGGAAAAAATGCAAGAGGCTGTGACCCTGTGGAGACCCTGTGCTGGAGCAGGCTCCTGGCAGGACCTGTTGCCTCATGGAGAGAGGAGCCCACGCTGGAGCAGGTTGGCTGGCAGGACTTGTGACTCTACAGGGGACCCACACTGGAGCAGTTCATGAAGAACTGCCTCTGGTGGGAGGGACCCCATGCTGGAGCAGGGGAAGAGTGTGAGGAGCCCTCTGCCCCTGAGGAGGAAGGAGCAGCAGAGACAACGTGTGATGAACTGACCACAAGTCCCATTCCCCATCTCCTCGCACTGCTCATGGGGAGGAGGTGGAGAAATTGGGAGTGAAGTTGAGCCTGGGAAGAGGAAGGGGTGGGGAGAAAGATGCTTTAAGATTTGATTTTATTTCTCATTTTCCTACTCTGACTTTTGATTGGCAATAAATTAAATTAGTTTCTCTGAGTTTTGCCTGTAATGGTAATTGGTGAGTAATCTCTCCCTGTCCTTATCTTCACCCACCAAGCTTTCATTATATTTTCCTTCCCCTGTCCAGCTGAGAAGGGAAGTGATAAAGTGGTTTGGTGGGCACCCAGCAGCCAGCCAGGTTCAACCCACCACACCTTGTTTTGTTATGTATGGGTTGCCTATATGGTATATATGCATATTGAACAACCAAAAGTCAACCATCATATGAACAATCATTAAGTCAAACTGAACAGAGGTGGACATGGTGAGACTAGGTTTCATGTCCTAAAACCCTCTCACCTCCCCAGATGAACGCAAGATGGTATTAGAAGACTAACTGGAATATTTGAGACAAGTGAGCCTGCTTTCTGCTGCTGACAGCTTTCAGTCAAGGACAAACAGGACATTACAGAAGCTGGATGGAAAATATTTCTATCCTAGAGGAAAAATATGTCTATGGGTCATTCACTCTGCTTGGAGAAATTGCATATTTTGCTCACTAAACTAAAGGGTTCTTTCTTTTCTTATATTCAACCCAGAGTGTATGTAGCACTAATGGTGCACTCAGGCATCTCTCCATAAATCCGTGCACCAATCACATGGATTGGGCTCCAGGAGACTACAGAGAATTATGCATTAAAGCCACCAACACACAAGCCGGTCTGGTTTCATAGGAGTTTATTTAATCAAGCTTAGGAAATACATGATGTTCTTTGGGTGGTATGGTAACTTATGTTGGATCTGGGAGATTTTTGTAGGACTGGGTCTGATAAGATACTACAACACTGGAGGTTACAAGAGGTGTGAGGAGCAATACTGTCCAGCCTGCTCATGCAGCACCCCTCGCAAGGTACTTGTAAACATGAATCAAACACTGCATGCTTGATTAGCACCTTAGTAACATCACTGAGTTACTGGAAGCCTCTAGAAATTGGACTGATAAGATATATTGTTGTAATCTTCACTTTCTGTGAGCAAGGGTTGTATCTCTGAAGAAGTTCCTCTTCTTTTCTTCCGACAGGTCAGAATGAGCGCTGTGAGCACAGCAGTGACTATGCCTCCAATCACAGCTGCTCCAACCAACCAAGCCCAGATCTGACGGGCTTGCTCAAGGTAGGGTATTAAAAACTCCTGGAAAGAATCAAGTGCTGAAAAAGAAAAATAAAGCAGAGAAAAGAAAAGTCCTTTTATGTGATGCAACGTACTGACAGTTTATAGAAGTTGCATAACAGATAATACTTGAAGGCTGAGTGAAAAAAGATACATCGGTAAAAATTGTCTGAAAGTCACAAATGTCTTCAATCCATATAGTCTGCTTCTCAATCTTTGTATTAAAGGCTGGAATAGAGTTCACTGTCCCCAGTGCTCTTTATGATTTTGTCAAAACTGTAAGACTAACCCAAGAAGTTTGATACAGAATGGTCAAAGGTCCTGCTAGCTCAGCATCATTTTGGCAACAATAACTGAAGCAGAGCACTAGAAAGAGTTTAACAACAGGTCAAACCTATTAGGATCCTTTCACAAAATACTTAACCAGCCTCCAACAATTTGCAGCTCAGGGACTTGAACCAGATGTGGTGTCTTTGTGTATAACAGTTATTGGAGGATTACTTTTTTTTCCCTTCCATCAGCTTTTCTACCCGCTCTTTGAACTTTTAGCTCACCTTCTTGCAGCAAGGAGATCCTTGTCTTAACTACATGTTGGATCAAAAAATAAAAGCTTTCTTTCACTAATTTTGAACATGCCACCTGCTCGTTTTATTTGATAGTTCTTGTGTGGGGAGAGGCAGTAGACTATTCTCTGGTGACTCACAAGAAATCCTTAAAGAAAGAATTGGAGCCCTTTTTCTTTGGTGAATACAGGGCAACTTCTCACTGGTTAGATAATAAGCTGCCTTCTTACTTTGTGGTATGAACGTGTTTTTTCTGTTTTTCTCACTGTGGCTTAATGGGTTATGAAAACCTTGCCATACAGGGCTTTCAATTCATGATAGATGTTGGAAAGTGACCTCTTCGCAATGCACCCAACAACCTGCTGACTTGAATTTGAGAAAGGAGAATACCTGTCCTCTTGGGTCAAGGAAGATTTGGACACCACATCTTCCAATTACTGGCTGTAATTACTATTATTAGCTGTAATTACTGGCTATTAGTGGGGGCAAAAAACACCTCTCTGGGCAACTTCTCTGGGACCTGCTGTGGTGGTTTATTTTTGAATAGTGTTCATGCATCTGGACTGATTTAGATGTAATCAGCCATATTTAGTGTGATATATTCCCCCAAAGATTATGAATGTCTTTCCACTATCTTGCATTTTCACTGGTGCCCAGAAAAGTAATCCCATATACCTGCTTGGATCATGGTGCTTGTGAGCCTGTACTGTTATGTGCACTGCGCTCTGAAAAGATGCTTTTGCTTTGCATCACTGTTAAGGTTAAGCACTTGATGTCTGAATCACTTTCTGAAATATATTTCCAATTTAGGCTGAGTTTAGGTTGAATATAATTTACTTGTCCCTACAACTCAGCTTCACTTTGGGGAATGTTTCATTGCTATTCTTCTGGTCCTTGTTTTCCAGTTAATCCAACTTTGTATTCTGAGATTGCATTTGCAAGAGTTTGCATGTTTGGCCTTCTGTTTGTGACCTCATTAGACATATAAATGCTATGTAACACTAAGAACTACAAAAAAAAATTAGGTTCTTGATGTTTCAGAGTGAACTCCACAAACCTCTGTGTATGAGGTGCATTTTCTCTTTAAGCTTTCATTTCTCATCTGTCAAATAAGGACAGTACCATCCACTGGATCCTCTGTATTGTGAATATAAATTATTATTTCTGCAGGACTCAGTTGCTATAGTGTTTAGCACCAAAGAAAAGTGTTAGAGGAACATCTTCAGGATAGCATTTTAAAAGCGTGCAGTAAATCACACATTAGGCTACACACTGCTTAACTGAGGAAACAAAAGTCAAAAGTAAGAACAACTGGGCATCTGTCTATCCTCTGTAGTGAATAAGGTGGGGGTCTAGAAAAAAAATAATGTGCAATTAAAGATAGTACATACATGTAGAGGTAGAGGATGAATTATGGCTATATAGACAACTTTAATGATGGCACTTCTTAACTTTGTGTGCTTGACTTTGTAACATCAATGCTTTTTAACTTAAATGTTTACATTGCAGGCTTGTGTAAGTTAGAAGCAATCTGGCTATTTAGACTGGAATATGCATATGTTAAAAGAAAATCTATACGTAACAGGAACTCGATACTATTTTAATGTTATGGAAAAAGAGCATTATCACAAAGTTCTCTTCCTTCCAGAATTTATCTGGGATATGAGGGTTTTCTAAGTGATGTCTTAAATTCATACTTTGTCCTTGAACCATCTCCTCCGTCCATATTAGTTAGGGTCTGAGCTATCTTCTCCCCAGTAAAACATAACATGACTTTGAGATTATGAGATGTCACATTTCACAGCATGCTCTTTCTGAATGGATTAATCTAATTTATTATATTATATTATATCCTGATAATCAGTCAAACATGCCCTTCTGTCACTTTCAGCCTCAGTCTGTACAGTTTCTGTGATTTGCTCAAAGCAAAAATCCACTTCTCAGCATCCACTGGCTGTTTCTTTTTGCTGCACAAAAGGTGTTTGGCATCGCTATCATAAAGTTGTCATGGCAACTCTCCGGTGTTGGAGGATGGAGCACTCCAGGACACCCTATAATCTGTTAACTTGTGTCTAACACAACAGTAAACTATGGCTGAACTGGCTGCCCAGCCAAAATCAGGCAAACTGGGATTTCAAGTATTCCATTACCATAATTCTTTAATCTCTAACTGTGAAAGGCCCAAGAGTGCAGCAGCTGTGTTTGCTGATGACTACCTGGGAAAGCTTCAGGAGAGTGGTGGTGCTGAGCAGCACCAACACATACCTGCTTTGTGGTAGATATTAGCCAATGCCAATTGCATTCCTTTAATACCAGTGCTTGGAGTCAAATGATAATCCTCTTGGAAGCTGCCATGAACATCGATTAAAACTGCCCTTTCAGTCAGTAGGTTCATGACAAAACAAGAGGAAGCCAGGTCGGGCTGGTGCTTGATATCTACTGTCCTGTTAGTGACTAATACCAACAATATCTCCTCATCTTGCTCTTTCTGATAGGAAAATCGCAGTGATTAACCTCAGCCACGGTCTTAGCATTCAACTCTTGACATACTCTTTCTTCTCAAAGAGAGTGTTAGCTCTAGCTAACAGCAACAAATAATTTCTTACTCTTAATACATCAGATAGTACTTTTTAAATGCAATTTAAAAATATCAAGCAGTCCATTTTTTGTGGGTTGTTGGATAGCATTAAGAAGGCAGGTAATCACAACAGTGTAATTTTAAGGTAAAACAATGTGTGTCTCCTATGTTTATGGTAAAAACGTGGACTTTCCATGACGATTGAAGACATGTGTTATGGTCAATACATTGTTGGGAATCTTGAAATTTTATGGTAATATCAACCCATATTTTTGATACCATGGATCCCAAAGATGAAAAAACCAACATTTAGTATTTAAAAAAAAATGAAAAATTAATTATATATTTTAGATATTCCTTCTACGTAAAGTAGAGGATCACAAAGTCTTTCCAGGGTTAATTCTAGAAATTAGAAATAAAAACTCTGTCGAGTCAAGAAATAAACAAAACAAATTTTCTATCATTTATCTATTGCTGTATGTCCTACTAATACATTAGGGGTCTGGCTATTCCATTTCATATGCTTTTCTACTTTTAACATGGGTAGTTAATGGGGACTAAGTTTTAAAGCAAACCTTAAGGCAAAACAAACATATTTACCAGGTCAGCCTTGCAAATTTTTTCTTATCCTTGTGAGTAAATTATTTCTATTTGTTTTCTGACATTTCTTGTGTATGTATGGTTCACTGTGTCCCATAAGGTGGTCAAATGAAATACCAGTGAGACTTCCACAATCAAAAACTATGAAGATGAACTGGGAGAGATTAAAGTTATTGAATTCCTCCATTTGTTTTAAGGCAGAATCACTTGTCTGTACAGTGATGGAAACCTCACAGCTCCCACTAACTTAATCCGAGTCTCCTCATTATTATAGTTTGGAAAGTCTTGTGTAGTATCATCTTCTGACAACAATATGAGACAGTCTCAAGTAGATTGTCAGCCATGGTGCACTGTCTTTGGACTGCAAGAGATTCTGTGCAATGGGTGGTAGTGGGTTGTTCATGGCAGAGCTACAGAATCTGTTGATATAAATTCAAGCCACTCCCTTTCAGTTCTGCCTTCAGCCTAAGGTGGGTAAATCAGGAGACTATGACCCACTCTTCATCATGTGGCTGTCTCTAGAAACAGTGATCGGACCATTTCTGCATGGCTAACAATAGCTTTTTAAGTCATTTTTTCAGTGCTGAAGTTGCTGCCTGTTACTTCTGCATAGTAACATTGCTGTGGAGTCCTGCCCACTCACTGGCAATGATGACACATCCACAGAGTGGATTACTGGCAAAAATTGATTACTTTGAATTATTGAGAGGAGATCAGTCAAATATTCCTGGGTGTATTTATAGAGCAATACTGTTTACTTTTTTTTTTTTCTTTACAACCTCAGTTAACACTTGCGTTTCATAACTGGTCTTTCCCAGTTTGCTTATATACATTTGTCAAAAGAGAGGTGAGATCTGACTATAGGATACTTGACCACCACACTATATGTTAATAGGGTGTTTATAACTCACCAAAAGATGGTTTCCTACCCCTAAAAGGCTCCCATGGAAAAAAAAAACCAAAAAAGAAAAAAAAAAATAAAAAAATTTAAAAATTCATATTTCTGTTCCTCTATTAAGCATCATTATATAACTGTCAAAATATCTGCTCATACTCTTCTTTCAGAACAATATATTTTTGCATTCTGTTTTTTTTGGTTCTCTTCTTCTGTTTTAATTAACCTTAATCTACACCTCCTTATTGCTGCCTAAATAAAACCCAGGGACCAAAATGGTTTCGTCTCATCTTGTATTTAATTCCTAAATGTAGACCACTTTCCAAGGTAGCATTATCACCTTTAATTGCTTTCTGTTGTCTCGGCATCCACATTTTATTGTGCATGTCACTATTTTATCGTGTGCTCTTACATGTATAACATCGCCTGTTCACATTATGGCCAACAGTGTGCGCTCCTGAGTTGGGAGACTCAGCAGAGCCTCTATGTGTTGGTACCATGTTTGCCACCTGCCACATTCTCTATTCTCCTGATGTGATTTTGCAACCAAATTGTTGAAAAGCCAGAAATAGAAATGAACTGCAGTCACACTCTGGGTCCGAGCTCTCCTCCTGCAACACACCCATGAGCAGCCTGGCCTTCTACATTGTAATCACAACACTCATCCCTTGCATGCCCTGAGTGTCAAATATCCTTAGTTAAGATGTCCAAAAATTACAACTGATGGTTAGATTCCTGGGTTTATAATTGGGTAGCTGCCTGCTTTTCAAAAAAAAACCGTGAATCACCCAGCTATACATATAACAGTCATCAAATTTTTCCCACTGAGAGAGGGGATTTTCTGGGGAAAAGTCAGGGCTGTGTCTACAGATTTATCTGTTCCTATTCCTGGAAGAAAAAAATAGGAAAGACTTAGTCCAGGCCCTCAAATGTAAGTGCTTGGAATAGCTCTTGCCATAGAAAATTGTTTTGACAGCTATTGCTAGGTGGTGCCGTTAGTCTTCCAAATCATTTTTATTGATGCTTACAAATGTTCATTTTCAGTAAGCCACACGGGTTGTGATAGTTTTGCAGTTCATGTCAAGGAAAGTTGGGTGTCTGCTCTGGTTTCTGCTCAGATCAGCTCCCCAGTAACTAGACTCTGACATGTGTCTTTGATTCCTGAGGGATGGATTTGCACACAGGCTGCTTGTGACCACTTCTGCCTTAGGGCTGTCATATGTATAAAATAAATGAAGCTGCAATTAAAATAACCACATACTGTCACACACTGATTTGCTTTTCAGCAGAAAGCAGGGCTCCAGGCATGAGCTTTTCCTCTGGGAAACGGCAACAATATAATTTAGCATTAAAATGCCATTTTGTCATTGGATTCTTTCCAAAATTTTTTTTCTTGTAACCAGCCTCATCATGCTCTGTGTAGTCTTACTTCATCTTTACTGAGTTGCTAGTGCTGTAACTCAGAACTGCTACCCTTGCTGCTTTCCCTCAACTACTTCCTTTAAAAACAAACAAGACCTGGCTTGGATGCTCATCCCTCGCTCTGTTCTGTCCTCTGCCTTTTTTTCTTCCTCCTGGTTTGGAAGAACTTCAGAAATGCTACCACCCAGATTTTCACTGCTATGATTTTTTTTTCCCCTTTGTAACTTTTTCCTTTTTCTCTAGTAACCGCTTGCTGCCAGCCACAGAATTTCTCATCTCCCTTGAGTTCATGGGAGCTTTCAGAGTAGGTCAGCAGGCTTTCCTGCTTCAGCTCCTCTACCAAGAAGTTCCTGTTTACTCCTGTGTTCCTCTAAACAGGAATCCAGCATTCCTATCTGGAGAAAAGTCTGTGTTTAAACTCTGGAGTACTGAGAAAAATCTGTATCTGCATTTTGAGATTCCAGCCATTTTCCGTTTATAACTAGTTCTTCCCTTTGGACAAAAAATAGCTTAAGCTCTCCTCTTCTCAGTGAGATTAACAAGGGGTTGAGCGACATCTGAGGATTATCTGGGCTTTCTAAACGAGGTTGAATTTCAGTCTTTGTGTTGATCTTTTGAAATAATTAAGGAACTACTTTCCTTACCTCTGTGTTAAGAATGTGGGCAGAATTTAATAACAATTTCATTTTCTGAAGACTGTGTGTTCCCCTGGGAAAGGGGAAAAGACCAAGAGGCAACATAATTGAATTGCTAATGGTAAATAGTTTACTTGGTGTTTCTGGAAGTCATGGTGTTTGGCGCTTTTTTAGTGATAAAATACTAGGAATAATGGGGTTTTAGGAAAGTAGTAGATTTAATTAAAAATGTGTATAAATATTTCTGGTCTTGATTGGGAATTAAATTATGGAAATGTGAATCAGAAGGCAAAAATACTATTAATAAGATGAAAATAATAATTTTGAGATTACATTTGAAGCATTTATTAAATTGTTCTCTGTCTGAATACCTGGGGCGGACCAAATTGTTTATGGCTTGTTAAGAGAAATACTGACTTCTGTCTCTGGGTTTTAGTACTAACACAGCCTTAACAATTACACAGGAGAGTTGCAGATTCCTTTCATTACAGATAAAATAGTCAAAACCACATTTTCTGGGTGACTGTGAATCAAGCTAGATATTACTTGAGAAGTGAACGAACAAGCTAAATGCATGACTGTATCAAGTATGCAGAAGCTGTGCACCTCCATTAGTAAGCAAACTCTGTCAGAAAAGCAGGGATGCCCTGAGAACCACTATTATTATTTTGATAAAGACAAAAAGCAAGCTATGAGAATGCTGGTGTTGCTAAACTGTCCCTGGTGCTTTTGGTATATCGTTATTGGACTTTTAGCTCTTAATTGCCTTTTCACTCAAGAGCTGTGTTCACAGAAAGTTTTCTTCCTCAATCAGGAAAATATAAACATGCCCAGTAACCTGCCTGTTCAATGGGGCCAATACTTTGCAAGGATAACTGCATCCCACATCCCAGGTAGCTCTTGGTGGTAGTGAATGTAAGACATGTGTCTGATCGTTCCAATGGGTGGGTTTTATAAAGAGTTGGGGCAAACTATCTGAGAAATCCTCAGTTCCAGGCAACATTATATCTTTAACAGGATTTAACCCTTCCCTTAGACAATCATAGAATCATAGAATGGTTAGAGTTGGAAGGGACCTTTAAAGATCATCGAGTTCCAACCCCCCTGCCATGGACAGGGACACCTCCCACTAGAGCAGGTTGCTCAAAGCCCCATCCAGCCTGGCCTTGGATAAGGTTACCTATGTTATGACATTGTATGACAATTAGGAAATGACAGTATGTATAGAACCAGTAAGGAAACCTATATCACTCAAGCAAAACTATGATGTCTACCTCTCTGAACACAAGACCTGATCTGCATGAGGTTCCCCAGCAGCTACAGCCCCAAGAGCCTCAGTATTCCCTGTACCTGAGGATGGCAGATAGACCCAAGTTAAAACCACCTCTGAACAGCAATGCAAGTCAAAACCATCACTAAACAGTGCAAAATTCATTTGATTAAGTGAAATGGGCATTATGAATGATTCAGCTGGATTCTGTATAAAAAATCATAGGGCAAGCACAAAGTCAAGGGACTGTGCTGCACAGACTTTGTGTTGGCCTTTGGTACCAAGGTGAATTTTACTCTGGATATTTAAGAGATCAGATAACATTTGTAAACCAGAAAGAGAGCTTTTCATCTGCCCTCCTTTAAACTGTGTCCAGAAATCAGAAAATCCCACTGGTCCCTATTTGTGTTGCACTGTAACAGTTGAGCTGAGGAAATGGCAGACTGAAAATCCAGCACTTTTTCTTCCCATCTCTGATCATGAGCTGACCATTTGGGTCAGATTCTGCTCTTATTAGTCTAGGATAGATAATATTGATGTCAGTGACTGATTTTTGGTTTTTTATGGTATCGTATTGATTTTTCATCAGATCAGAAATGTGAAAACAAGCAGGTACAATTTGGGACTACATTCAGAAAAAAATCTGTTAACAGAAGGCATTTTTAATATCTTCTCATTTTACAAACCTATTGCAGGTTATAGGCAAAAAAAATGACATTTACCCAAAATAGTAGCATTACCTGGTTCTTGCAGATACTCATAGTCATATCCCAGCTCTCTTGAAGGTTTAAAAAATTCTCCATTTCTGTAAAGGGGGATAAAAGGGACCATGTAATTTTCTCGATTATGCCCAATGGGTGCGTTGGCTGCTGGGTAAACTTCTAGCATAGGCCTGTGTCTTCTTAACCATCGCTCAAAAATGCTGTGGAAGAAAAAGCATGTCAATTATGGTGGAGATTGGCAGAAATTTTCTTCTCAAAGATTAAAAAATATGTTGATGCTTTTATTTTTGTGAGCCGTGGAGACAGAGTGTCATGCAATGACTTGTGTTTGTGTGTGTGTAATGCTTTCCAAATCATCTGGGGCTAGCTACTTCAGTGTTGAGTTCCTATGCAAGCCTACAAAAAGCAAAGGCCTGCAGTGCTGCTGAGAGACTGAATATGCTTTTAAATTCCGTAAATGCAATTCACTGTCTCACTGTGACCTGACTGCAAGTTCTGCTCAGTAATTTACATGATTTTGAAGGATAGAGGGAAAAGGATTAAAGACCTCAGTCTTTCCTCCTCATCTTCAGAAACATTTATGGCTGGTTTTGGGTGGTCTTATTGCCAGCTGATCAGTCCTGTTCCCCTTTCTCCATTTGCTCTCAACTCTTATCAGGAGTTTTCACACCTGCATTAAAGTATGGCTACACCATGGTTGGTTTGATGTCACAAAGGAAGTGGAAGCAGCAAAGGAAGAAGAGATAAGCTATATGACTCCAAAAACTTGATAAAGTAAGTCAGCTGTCAGGAAGGAGTCATTCTTCAGCCATAGCTTCTTCACTGACCTTGGTGTCTGCACAGCTGTTTTACATATTTTCACTCCTATCTCTCAGCTGCTGTTGCGCAATGTTTTTTTTCCCCTTCTTAACTATATTATCCCAGGGGTGCTACCAGCGTTGCTGATGTGCTCAGCTTTGGCCAGTGGCGGGTCTGTCTTGGAGACGGCTGGCATTGGCTCCATCTGACATGGGGGCAGATTCTGGTATCTTCTCCCAGAAACCACCCCTGCAGCCCCTTCACTACCAAAGCCTTCCCAAATAACCCAAACACAAGGTGTAACCTGCTCCTCTGACCTCAGCTGCTCCTTTCCATTTTTCTCTGCCAAAATTTCTTCCATTAGCTGTTTGTCAGTGCAGGCCTGCATGTCTGTTCTTTCACTTGGAGGCAGAAAGCTTAAAGGCTGCAGAATGGGAAGAGTTTGTATTGGCATTTTCAAGTCAACTACTGGATGTGTTTGGAAAGCAGAATTAACAACACTCCAAAACATTCTCAGTTCTCTTCCCTTTGTGTCTGGGGTTTGTCTGCTCTATTTTTTGCTTCAATCCTTTTGCTGATCCCCTGGTGTTTACATGATGACCTTGGCTTGTCAGCAGACACCTGGATGTGCTGGGTTGGAGCAGAGGAGATAGGAAGATGATTCAAGGGGAGCAGAGATGAGTTTCTTATGCATAAACAAAGAGGAACCCATGCTCGGTGAGAAGTTATTGGTAGCAGGGAATTGTCAGCATCAACCTCAGAGAGTGACAACTGAATTCATTTATTAGATACAAGGGATAGAAATGATCTGAAGAGACCAGTAGATTGTACTTTAATTGAGATTTTGGCTCAACAGCTGCTGCTCCCTGACACTGGCCACTGGCTGGAGGACACAGAGTCCATCCATTCCCCTTCTTTTAATTAACAACCACCTGTTCAGGGAATCACATTATCCCAGAAACACAGCCCCTAAATGCAAGTGCTCGGCAGCATCAGGATCTCTGCAAAGCATCCAGGGATTCTGCCGGTTGAATTTTACCTCCTGTCTTTGGGCAGAAATGTTGAGAAACATTCTGCTTACTCCACCAAATTAAAGATGCATCACACTCATCAAAACAGAGGTAGGGCCAAAGACTTCATTCTTTTTTTTTTAGGATCAAAAGATTTTATAGATGAAAATATCACTATGTTCACACACCTTGTCAACTCTTAACAATGCAGATATTAATCTTGATTAAAATCTTCATTTGTGGCTCTCATCTTCAGTTAATTTCATCAGCCCTGTCTAGAAAACTCTTGTCAGAATAATAATATTCAGCTGAAGCTTTCAGATGGATAAATTTAAACAATGATATCAAGGCTTCAGCTGCAGTTATCACAAGAAAGTTTGAACAGAAATTCTTTAATCAGATTATATATTTGGAGAACAGCATGGAGAAATCCAGTAATCATTAAAAAGGCATAAAATATAAAGGAAACCAGGGCATTAGTTTAGCTTGTGGGGCAGGTAGGGGCAGTAGAGGTGTTTATTGGACTCCAACCCTTTGCCTGCCTGGCTTTTGCTCCTGTCTTAGGCAAGGCACCCTGACTATCAGTGCCTTGTTTTCCTTGCATCTGTAGATGGGAGCTGAGACAGCTCTTCTCTGCAGTACAGGACTGTCTGGTTTTTAGAAAATACTGAGCAGCCACATTCTGAAAATCTGGAGGGCTGATGAGCACATGGTTGAGAACTAGAAGTCATCATTCACCTGAAATAGCTTCCTATAACATGCCCTGAGATGCAGCATCCTCTCTGGGATGACTTAGATATTGCAGTTTCATAAGCAGTTTCAAGAAGGATCATTAGGCTAGTAATCTTTCAAATAGAATGCAACTGCAAAGCATTTCCATGGAAATGAACATATGTACTTTTGGATTCCTTCATTTGCAGTGTGCTTCCCACATTAGATATCAAGCTTTTCTTAGCAGTAGCAGGAGCATTGAATTGTCTGCCCTTGCAGCTGATCTTTAGATTTAGACTCAATCGTACGCCTCTAATTACTGATATGATGAGTTGTGCTGATGCATAAGATATATTACACAATTCATTGAGCTCTTTATGAACAGTTCTCTCCTTTAGCCAGCATCAAATCATATAATCTGTATTGAAATCTCTTATAGCAGCTTTTCAATATCTGAAAGGAGCCTACAGGAGAGCTGGAGAGGGACTCTGTCAGGAAGTGTAGTGACAGGACAAGGGGCAATGGTTTTAAATTGGAAGAGGGGAG
>JAOXJM010000001.1:209544744-209556195 GCA_026413425.1 Tringa solitaria | reverse complement strand
CCAGGCTGGATGGGGCTTTGAGCAACCTGGTCTGGTGGGAGGTGTCCCTGCCCCATGGCAGGGGGTTGGAACTCGAAGATCTTTACGGTCCCTTCCAACCCCAACCATTCTATGATTCTATGTTTCTATAATCCTATGATATCTGTATGCCACTGTAGAAATGTCAGAAACATACTTTAGGGTTTGAAAAGTCACACTTTCATTAGTCCCTCTCGAATAGCCGTCTCTGTGCATTTATCTTGCCTTTTTTTTTTTTTTTGGACACTTTGAAAGATTAATATAATATTCTGCTTGCTAGTAAAGAAATTGTGTAAAGTTGCATTTATTCTTTGCACTTTAAAGGCTTGTTCCCAGCATGTTCAGTAAGATGGGCTCACAATACTCATTTTTCCTTGGCAAGATAATGTATGGTGCTCTGTATTTTCATGAGGATCTTCATGGTTTTTTTCTTTTGCCTGAGAAAACTGACAGACTTAATATATCAGTAGTATTTTTTACATCCTCATCTGTTTGTATTTTTCCTTTTAATAATGGGATACTGCCATTTTCCTGCCTTGCTCATATTTTGTAAGCAAAGCTATGAAAGAAGGAACTTTATCCTTGCCTTTAGAGAAAGGTTTCCCAGCTGAATGGAAATAGAAACCTCCCAGTGGCACCCAGTTGGAGAGAAAATCCTTGGACAGGGTATGACTTAAGCTGTATCTCTGCTGTGAAATACAAATAGTTCTTCCTGGGCAGCACAAGCCATTTCATATCAGAGAGTTACATTTTATGATTCCCCAACTGAGGCTGTTAACTCTCTTCATACACTCTTAAGGAAAACTGAAAACCTGAAGTAACCTATGGCTTTTGCTATCAGCCAGGTAGTGACATTGACACAATGCTCCTATCCTTGGGGACTTGTCTTAACTGAAAAGACTTGGGCCCAAAATAATGTATATCTGAAGAAAATAATCATACTGTCTTTTCTTTCAGAGTACTGGGACCACTGAATTACACATTGTAGGACACTTTTTTCCTCAAACAATGTACTTTCTCAATCTCTGGCTACATTTAAGGAAGCTAACTTCAAATGTGCTCTCCTTCGTGCAGTGCTATCCTTTCCTGTAGGCAAAGACAATACATCTGAACAGCTACAATGGATCATCTGACAATTCTTTTATGTACCTTGGTCTACAGAAACAGTTGCTTTATTCACTAATGGGCATGTGGTTTCTGTGACAGAGAGAATTCAGTACTCGTCATCCAATGTTGATCCACTTACTGTTGAGTTGTTGTTTTTTTTCCTGTAGAATTTTTCTTTTCTTCCCTTAAAAGCAGCCACATTTTAAATTATTTCCTTTTAGTACCTTGAAATTATATACTTGTTTTCTGTGCTTTGCTCAGTAGCTGCAAACTTAGAAAAGCTTAGGACTGCAGAATTAAAACTACTTGCAGAAAGACAAAATGCTGATGCAATTAGCTGGTCCCTTTGTGAAATGACAAAGTTACTGGCAGAAAAGGTAGGTTTGTGGCTCTGCCACATACCTGAACTCCCTATAAATGTTAGTTATCTGGGCAAACCACTGCCATTATGTTCTCTTCATATGAACATCTGTGTCCTCCCCTGGACTTGAGAGCCTAAGAAAGCAGCATAATGATTTAAATGATGTTTGAAGGACCATTTTATTCCACTTTTCCCCCCTTTTTTGAAATAAGGAGAATAAAGCTAAAAAAAAAAGACTACTTAAGAATCAGATCAGGGCTCTGTGATATCCAATCTCCATATTTCTTCTGTGCAAAAAGACTACTGGGCAGAAGTTCAGTGAGAGAGAAATCTGCCTGATTCCTACAGCAGTCTGGTTGGTTACTTTCTTTCTCGTCATTTAGACAAAAGAGGGAAAGCAGATAATTATTTTTTTATATAGGTAGGAGTGATATTTTCCAGACATGGAGACTTTTTTAGAATTGCAATCCCAGCTAGAGTGGCGTCACTTGGGAGATGTTGGCAGTGCTGAACAGAGCAGATGGGATGTGAGCGTGCTGGGGAAGACAACGCAGGATAAAGGAAAGAAGAGACAAGCTAATAAAAAGTCATTGGGAATTTCATTCAGGGAATAGAAATGGGGAGAACCCAGTTCGGGATCTAGTAGGAATAAACTGTAAATCCTCCAGGGTGATGACTCTTATCTGGAAGGGTCACAGGCAATCAGGGTTTATGAAATAGAAATTCAAAATATGGAAATGAACTAACTGAAATAGAGATCAGTCTCCTGATCACCCTAATGCCCTTTGTATGTCTTCAGTGGGAAGTAAGAGTGACTTGGAAGAAAGAACTTTTATTTAAAAAGGCCTTGGACAGATTGAAAAATAATTCTACCTAGATTAACGCAAAGATGGTTTCTGCCTGGAAGACATCCTCCTTTGTTTGAAGAAATCAAAGTGCCCAAATTGCATGTCCCGAATAAGAGGCTAAGGAACCAAAAGGGATAGAAAAAAAACTGATCTAGGGACATGATAAATTCACTGTCATTTAAACTCTCTGGTTCAGTCAGAAGCCACATGCTTGATGCAGAAATATCTAAGGGAGGTTATCTGGTCGGAAGATTCCCAAAAATTTTATAAAGGCAAAGTAGCATATTTAGAGAAATTTTAGAAAGTGTTAGAGACCCTGTTTTACTTTAGAGAAAATATGCACAGAGTAAAAGTGACTTGTCTAAGTTCACCCCAGACACACTGCAGTGGAGTGGGACCCCAACTTATGGGGACACTTTGTGCCTATGAGACTATGATACCTCTTGGAGCCAAGTTATACCATTGCAAAGCACGGAGTCTCAATTTCATTTAAGTTTTTTTGCTATAAATCTGTATATAGATCTCTCTAACTGTTAATGAGCTTAATACTTGTGTATACCAGCACTGATAGGTCTAAAGAACTGGTATCTGGTAAAAAGCAATAAAGACTCCCACCTGGTATGTTGACACTTTGGTAGTTTAAGTTTTCATTCAAGGGAAATATACTTTGCCTTTGCAAAGAGTTTTAGTGTGGTAAGGTGCTTTTACAGAGAAAATTAAAGCCATCTATAAAAGACATGGATATATCACTTCCATTTAATTGCATATAAATAGACCTGAATATTTTCCTTGTTCTGCTCCATACATACCAGATTATACAAACTGAAATGAAATGAGCCTTAGTGGAAAATTAATTTGAAAAAAACCCAACACCCTTGGTTTAAAGAGTGGGGGGAAAAATAAGATTGATTTGAGGATGATTAAAAAAAGGCCACCAATATATATTACTGAATTCATATTATTTTATGAATAATATATGCAATGGGATTATAGCTAATGAAAGGATGAGTCAAGAAATAAATGGGTTTATGTTGCCAGTGGGAAATATCAAGCAGAGTATTAGAGCACTGCTGTATATAGGATGGATAAGTTTATACTTTTCCAGATAGTGTTGTGTGCTCTGAAAAAAGATGCTGCTCACAGGAAAGAAATCTTTAAACCATGAAAAAGTAGAGTAAAACAATGAGAGTAGGTATTTTCTTTATCATTTTGAAAAGTGTCTCTCCTAAGAGCTGTTTACCAACAGTGTGCCTCCACAGCCATGATCAGAGATACATTTGACTGATTGCAGCGTAGGAGGAGAAACCAGACCTTAAATATCTGTTATTAAAGATTTCTTTGTATTGAACTACCACAGAGACACTGACACATCATGTAAACCCAACTGGCCCTTCAGGAAGATTTTCTAGGACTAAGAAAGACTTTAATCCGGTATGTTCCACCTGGCAATTAAGGAAAATTGGAGAGAGGGAAAGGGGGAAGAAGAGGGTTCAGTAACTCTATATGAATTCCTCTGCCACGAAACCAGGAACATGTGTGACACTGCAGGTGTCCCGAGTTGGAGAACTACAGTCCCCTTATGGTGAAGGTTCATGGTCCCTCTAGGTCCTTACAACTATGGAAAACACAGTCCTGCTTGCCTCCTACCTTCTTGTCCTCACTTTTTTTGTTGCATAACCATGCCATAAATGGCATTAAGGAACTGATTTGGTTTAAAACCAAACATCTCATCTGTTTTCATTTTTTCTGGGACAGCTGAGGTGAGATAAAGTTACAGACCTGATTCATCACGCTTTAGCGTGGTGGCCAGTGTCAGCACAAGGGAGGAACAGAGGCGAGCACTTCTGGGTAACGCTAATTGGTGAGCAGGACGGTTTCTTCTTCTTCACCTATACATGAGGTTAAGCTGATTTAAAGCAACTGTGCAACTGTGTCCTTTGTTTCTCTGTAGCCTGGTAAATCCATGCCTTGGCTAAGCCCGCACACAGACAGTACAAATGGTTCAGCTGCTAGATGGCAACTTTGTAAGCCACTAATAACTTTTAACAGATTCAGATATGAAGCCATGTCTCTAGCTGTGCCAGAGTTGACACAGATGTTCATTCCTCACCTACAGTTGTGAGACTGAGACGAGATCAGCTTACTATGGCAGAAGGAAGGCAGAACATTGTTGCTTAGAGCTCATTTATACAATTTATTCCAGTATCATGAGATCTGACATTTTGTAGAAGAAATCTGGCAAGCAACATATATTTGCGTTTGGAAAGAAAGGGAAAAGGAAACAAACTGAGGAAAACTGAAATGCCAGTCCAAGGACTGTGATTACACAGTAGTCATCACTTTAAAAGTTGGCACTAGTCAGCTGGTATTACAAAGTCACCTCAGGTAATTCCCATTCCAAGCTTTTGGGAGAAACACTGGTGCTTCAGTCCTGGAAGAGCCACTAATGCTGAGGTTGTAAAGTCAAGGCACTGTACTGTTTGCCAATGTATGCAGTTATACTGCAGCGTCATTTTTTTTCTTTTTGCTTTAAGTTGGCTAAAGACACTACAGGGACTCTCAGGCAGGTTGTAAACAAATTGCACTGGTCATAATGCAAGTTTCTGATTAAAAATTAAGATGTTGCCCTCAATTATTGTGGGAAACACATCCAAGGCCTCTGAGGTTGTGCCTCTTCCACTGCTGAATCACTGCTGAGGACTGCCCTGGGTTACGGTGCTCACTCTGGGTCCAGTCCCAGATGCTGGGGAACATCTGCCAGTCCCTGGACCAGCTACTGGAGAGACTAGAGGATCCAGGGGCAGTCACTGGCTAGATTTGCTATCTAACTGCAGTTAGGTGGTGATCTAGACTTTATGTGTGTGTGTATATATATACATACAAGTATATGTATTTTCCCATAACAAGCTTTCACCCTGGCCAGCCAAAGACAGCTAGAGGATGAGATTGTCGGTGCTGGAATTTGTGTGAGTCCTGTATTTCTTGTGTTGATCTGTGTAGCTAGTCAAGCACATATATCTGTGCATATATAAATATAACTGTGGTGTCTATGTGTGCCTATCAGGAATACATGGTCAGCCTTGCTAATGGTTGGACCCAAGAACACGGAGCTGTGGTAGCCATACCACTGTTGGGCAACTATATTTGACAGTCTCTAACACTTTAAACACAATCTTGTACAAAACAGACAAAACAGGATGGTTTAAGCCAGTGTAGCTGTTCCCTCATATAAAGCTGTGCTTCTGATTTTTTTCTTGGAGGGTATTCTCCTATGTAGATCAATTATATGTCTCTGAAATATGAATTTCAGGAAAGGTCTGGCCTACTTTGTTGTTTCCCTTTACCTTCTGAAGGAAAATGTTGTTTGTTTTTGTGGACCACAGTGGACTAAACCACCCACAACACCAAGGGACAATGTGCAGATGACATCAAGCCCCTTACTTATTCAGGCTGACATTGGCTGCAGGCTGCCTCCTAAAGCACCATTCTCTGGATGAGGTATAATAATGTGCACCATGCTGGTACCTTCCCACCCATTACAAAGCACCACCAGAGCTGGGGAGACATGTGGTGCCTGAGGATCTTGGCACTGCTTTGCTTCACCATCCCACTTCAAGCATATGTACTTCATTCCATTTCCTTTGTTCTCATTCATGGCACTGTACAAACTGGGTGCTTGGAGAGTGTCAGATAAAGGAAACAAGAGGAAGGGAGATGGTAAGGGTATAGTTCCACACAACCAATTTCAGCTAAGAGACAATCGATACCACTTTTTTTTTTTCCCATGTCCTACTTTGTTGAAAGCTTCAAGATAACTGCAGATGCTGGGGTTATGAGAGATATTTTTAATATTCCCTCCACCAATGTGATTCAGAGCAGTTTTCTCCCCCTTATCTTCAAAATGCCCTCAACACCTCTGTAGGATAAGGGGAAGAGAAAGGTTCTTCAGATTTTGTAGCTGAAAATGTTCCTCTTTATGTCAAACAATTTAAATATCCACAGCTACTTGGAGAAGATGTGGTTGGATCTCTCATTGCTACTTAGCAAGCTTGTTTGGGTGCAGAGGGTTACACAGCTTCCAGACATTGCTTCAATAATCGTGCAGTGCTCCAAGCGTTTCTCTTCTAGAATAAAAAAGCAGCAGAACCTCTGACCTCTATTGTGAAAAAAAGGTCCTCAGGAACCTGAGTCCTGCAGAGAATTTAGGCAAAACTATCCTGAGCAGACACTGCTGCTGGTGGTGTAGGCCTCAGTGCCACTCCTCTCTCTGAGCGAGCTGCTGAAATCCTGCATTTCTGTTCCCCTTTGTTATGCCGATTTCCATGAGTCACACTGCAAAATGCCTAACTCTTCCCAGGAAACCCATACAGCTGCTTGGGGCTTTGACTTCACTGTGTGAAAGTCCTGGGTACACCTTCCGCAGCACAAAGCCTGACCTGCTGGGCAGCCCTGTAACCCACCTTCCCAGTCAATGAACCTCACAGAAAACTTCTTGTTTTCTGCCTTCTTGGAAAATTGGGTAGGATGAATCAACAAGCGCTGAGCCCAGTTTATGTTTGATCGGTTGCTGATGGATTACAACACAAAGAGCTTTATTCCTGCTGGAGAAGGAGATAATGGGTGAGCTGAGCATGACACATCCTTCATGACACTAAAGGCAGGAGCTGAGTTTTGGAAATTATGTAGGAATCTGTGCAGAAGAATGTCAGTATTCTGTAGCGTAGGACTAAGTATGGCCTCATCGTAACCCAGATATTAACAAAGCAAGCTTTGTTAAATAAGCTGCAGAAGCTTGTTCTTCACCTCTGCTGGAAAGAAATGGTGAGTTTAGGTGTGGCTTCACAGGGCTGAGGTTTGGTCAGATAGCTGATCTATCACTTTTCTTAGTCAAGCCAGCCTCTGCTTTACACCAATGAAAGCCGGCAATGACTCTTCTGAGGTACAGAAGAGACGTTCTTGTTCCTTAAAATAGCTGTCATCGTCTGTGTGTTTCACACCTTGCTGTCAAAGCAGGGCAAATTTTGAATGTTTCTCATTCAGATTTAGATCTCCGGTGCTGTCCAACACTGCAAAACTAATGATGGTGTGTCCTGTGTGCTTTGTAAATAAGGAAATATAAATGCAGTCATGTGTTGCATGGAAAAAAAGAGTTAATGTTTGCTGGAGCGTGTACCCTGTGTTCTCAGGTTCATCCTTTTCACTGTTTGCAGCTAACAGAAAGACATCACTTGAAGTAAGAGATAGGACAAATGCTAGCTGCTCCAAAGTTTAATAACTAGTTTCCCTTGAAGAGAAAGATAACAAGCCGATTAAAATGGACTGCTGTGGAGGTAGCTGGACTCTCTCTGTAACCCACTCCTGTGCTCTGTAATTCAATTCTTTTGAGACTGAGAGATTGTCATTATTGAGGTTCAGAAGGGCATGTAATATATAAATCACATCTACGGCAGCAAAGTGATAATTTCTTCTGATGAATAGAAGGTAGCTACACGTGGGTGAGAAAAGTACCATGTTTTCTTGTGATTTTTTACAATTTGAACAATTACAGCAGCTATTATTGCAGAAGTGCTGCAGGAAGGAAATTCAACGCTATGCTAGCTGTCTGCCTCAGAGCTTGTCTTGATCGCTGTGTCACAGGGAGAGCTTTCTCCTCCTCCAGCATTAAGAGAATAGGTGAAGACTAACCATGTGGCTCTTGCCAAGTTGCAGGGCAAAGTAACCTTTCCTTTTAAAAACCACTAATCACTTGCATAATACATAGTGTACAAAGCGATCCATTCTATAACTGCGTTGGCTGAACTAAAATCTTGCCATAAGAGTGATATGAAACATGCACTTTAAACGGGACTATTTGAACAGAACCTCCTATATTATTGATTTTTCAGAGCAGAATGGGTCATTATAAACATCTATCCTGAATAATGACATGGCAGGTGAGATTGCCAGCTACTGTGTTTCACATATCATCCAGAAGATGCCTGTTTAACCTTCCTCTTGCCATTAGCCAAAAGCAAGGTGGATCAGCAGCACTGTGGGGTTTATATATGCTTAATCGATAAAAAGAACATTTGTCTCCAGAGCCTGTTCCTTGTTCTTATTTCTCTCTGTCTCTGTATGGTCTATCTGTGGATTGCCAGAGGATTTATTTAAGACCATGGGTTACTTTAGACACAGATGCAACCTCAAGTGTACTATATAGACTCAGCCCCTGTCTGTCCAATGGGCAAAGCAGGGACATCTTCTGGAGGAGGGTTGGTTTTGCTTCTGGCCACCGCTCTAGCCATGGTACAGGTTAGATGGACCTGTGGTGTGGCCCTCCAAGGCTGTTCCTGCAACTCTTTGGGTGATTTGCAACTGCAGTAGCAGGAACTGCCCAGCCTTATTGAAGTAGATGATAGACTCCAGTTTCAGTATCTTGGTGTTTGATTTTCCTTTCAACCCCAGACACAGGGATATGAAAGGAGAGATACTGGGGAGCTGTGTTCCTCAGCAACACCCCAACCTTCCCACTTACACTCTGTTTTCCATGGATATATTTATATGGTATTTTGCAGTACATGTGAACTCACTCTACCCACATACTGAGCCCACTTTGAGTGAGTCAGCTCCATCAAACAAGCTGAGTAGCTCTTGTTAACATGCTACTTATCTTGAGAGGTTAAGAGTGGAAGGCTAGCAGCTTCGGTGCCAGCCAAGGGCTTGTGGTAACAGAGAGAGGGCGTGTCCTCCTGTGTATTTGTAGACGACCCCAAGGGATAACGAAATTAAGACAAATCCTTCCTTGCTTTCATTTCTAAAAATTTCCATGATCGAGTTTCTCACTACTTCAGTACTGATATGCTCTGTATCTCATACTTGTGTGCCAATAAAGCTTGTGACCAAAATCACTCCTGGCCCACCATCATAGAAAACACTCTGCTGGGGAGCAGTTTTCATCCTCCGATGTTCCTCCTGGTAAAATAAAGCTGTTTTCTGTGGCTGGTGGCTTCCAGCACAGCAGCTGCTGCTAATGAGGTGATTTTGTTAAGCATCAGAGAAGGGTGAGAGCTGGGCTACCTTGCTGCCGAGCCTACTGGTGGACCATAGCTGTGCATGCTGATCAGGGCTCTCTTCCCAGTGGGACCCATGTAATACACACACAAGGCACAGAGAAGGGGTCTGATAGCCAACTGCCACTCAGGATGCATTGCAAGAATGTACTTATTTTCTCCAAGAGCTTTGGAGGCAGGCAGGTATCTTTCTCAGGCTCAGTCTTATTACATACACAAGTAATGGGTCATACACCATTACATGTGTTGTGGGTGTTTGTATTATAGCAATTTCTGAACGCAAGTTTAAATGAAACCTTTGTGCTAGGTGTTGTACAGATAAAAAGGAAATATTTTGAGTGGACTTACGCAATCAAAAGAGAAAAAGATGCCTCAGAAGAGATGTTTGCACCTGAGCTGGTCACTAGGGAGTGACTCTGACTATAGGCTTTACTGACTATAAGTGAGGCTCAAAAGGACATGTCTGCATTGTAGCTCCAGAAGATTACAGCTGATTCAGGCCTGCATGTTAATAGGTAGTTAAGGTGTCGTGGTTTGGGCTGTGCTGGCCACCAAACAAGCAACAGATGCTCTCTTTAACGTCTCTCTCCATCAGCTCCGATGCTGATGCTCTCGCTAGCCAAAGGGACAAGGGACTAAGTTCTAAGGTAATCTCCTATGCAAAGCTCCTTACTATTTATAACCCTACAGATAAAATGGGTTATGGTGGCTTCTTTGTAAGTTGTGCTACTACTCCATAATCACCACATCTAAGTGCTTCTGCAGCTGTCCTTGACTTCCTGCTGCCTTCCCTGTCTGCTTCTGAAGTGTATTTTTTTCCCCTTCTTCTTCTTGCATGCATTCAACATTTGTATACAGTCCCACTGAAACCATACAGCCCCTACTAATCCTTTCCCACCCCTCCCATCTCTACTGTATGCTGAACATGGTTCAGTTCTTTTTGTGCAAAGGCACTTAATAATCCAGATGTTTAATTGTAAAAGACAGCCTAAAGGTTACGGACATGCATCCTGAGTAAGAAATGACTGTTGCACTTACCAACTTCCACAATATTCCACTTGGCTGCCAGATATCAAGAGATGTATTAGCAAAATGCAAAAGCTTTTTTAAGGTAAAGAGTATTTGGGAGCATTAGAGGCTGTTCTGCTTCACACCGTCATCTCAGCTCTGTTCTGGAAATGGTGCAAAACATTCCTAGGTGAGGAGCACACCCCAGGGATTTCACTGATAAAAGCTGTACTTGCTTACCCCTGGGCATAGCAGTAGCTCAGTGATATTCATGCTTTCACTGAGTGGAAGGACTTCAGCCACATTTCACCTTTGTGCCAGGGATAATTATGGAGATGACTTCACCTTTATGCAGGCGCTTGGGTGGACGCAATGCTTGGCACAGGCAGTAAGACCCTGAGCTGACACGATGCAGAAGCAGCACTGTGGGTTTACTGTTGCTGTGGGAGGAGGTATATTGGTAATGACAGCCTCTTGACCTGCCTTTGTCTAACAGGTTTCATGTGGCTACAAGCCATAGTTTGTTCAGCTCCAGAAAAATATGACTTTTAGGCTGTGTCACCATTTTTTGCAAACATACCTCAGAAAGCAGTTGGAGTCTTGCTGTGCCCATATCAAGGGAGAAAATTAATCATACGCTTAGTGTTTATGCAGTGACTTCTCCATTTTTGCACTGCTTTATTATTAGCTGATATATCATTGTATTACAATATCCATCTCAGCTGTGGTTAAGTCATTTGTCTTCGCGTCTCTAAGTTTCCATATACCAAATGGGGATAATACTTCCTAGGCCTCATGTTTGTCCACGTTATCTCCCACTGGAGACAGTTCAAGGTAAGGAATGAATCTTAATTCTTGTATTATACAAGTCTGGAAACCTAGTGATGTCTTACAAAAATTTCTAATGATTCTTTTTAAATGTTTTTACTCCAAATGTTCCAGATTCTTGAAGCAAATAGTTTTCAACTGCTAAAAAAAGTTCTTGTTTCCTGTCAACATTTCAAAACAAGAGAACAACTTGGTTTTCTCATGCCATTTTTTGGGTTTAAAAAACCTGAGA
>JAOXJM010000001.1:209419612-209437257 GCA_026413425.1 Tringa solitaria | reverse complement strand
TCAGTGAAACTTACCTAGGTTACAGTCTGTGTCAAAACTCATCTAAGATCATGTATCTTTTTTTGACTGAATTACAGCAAGATGAGAAAATCAGCTTTATTGGCTTATTTTCTTTGTGTACATTTTTTAGTTTCTGTTTACTCTTAATTCCACGATTCCATACAGAATTTTCACAAAAAACTTTACACTTATAATTTTAAAACCACATTTTGTGCAATTCTGGATTAAATTCCTACAGTTGCATTGGCAATTTACTGCTTAACTTCTTATTTACATGAGGAAATATTTCCTCCCTCACTCTCCACCAGTGTGGCCCCTGGAAGACATCTTGTTCTTCTGTGTGTGGCAGTTAGACTTGCAGCATATGGAATGATGGAGAATTGGGATGTATATGTGCAGTGCAGATCATACTGAAGAGAACGAGCTTTAAGTACTGTCTTTTCTCAGCCTCGCTACTCCCAACCTCATCTATCAGCTTGGCTCTCTCTTACAGCAGAAATTATGTTATGATTTTAATTCTCTGGTTGGGCTTGGATGTCTGTCTTTCTAAGGGTGCTGGATCAATCTGATCTTTTCAACAATACATTGATTACCTCCAATGAATGTGTTTTCTTCAGTGCTTCACAAACTTGATGGCAAATTAATTACCTTGTAAAAAGTGATTTATTTGGTTCGAGTCCACTACGTGAAGATACAAACTTTTATCATGCATTAGTAATACTCTTTCTCAAATCCTTTTCAGTGCATTATTGAGAAAAACGCTGTCACAAACACAGATGGATCCATCGCTCCCCCAACGCCCCCGCCCCCAGTATCTCTGGCCACATCTGTGTTACTAAATAAAACAGCACAGAAATCAGAAGCCCATTGGCATGATATTGCTTGCATCTCTACAGCTAAACTCTTATTACACAGGAGGCCACATACAGCTGTCTACTGGAAATAGCCTTTGCCCATGCACATCCCGGAGCCATAGACACACGCTGTTTAGAACAGTATTAGTTTGCCTGGACAAAAATTTAATAGGTACAATGATAATGATTAAATAAGATGGATGAATGCTATTTGAGCTGGTGTTCATACCAAAGCCCCGAACCTGTCTAGTTAAATAATATATATGTAACCTTCCTTCTCTTTAAAAAGTGATGAACATTTTGCTGTTTCCCCTTTTAACTGTAATCACACAATTTTTCCTGTTTCTATACTGGATCGTAGAGTGGTGTAGCTCTAAGTTCGTGCAATACCATACAGCTCTTGATAAGGTGCAGTGCCAAGCTAAGTTGTATGAACCTTATCTGGACTTAATTTTAGAAAGTCAGCCTATCCTGCTTGTGGATTTTCTAGCTCTGCTCTCCATGAAGTTGGTCATCTTGGCGCTGAGCTCTGTTGCCTGGTTCAGAACTGTTTTATGTTGTACAGTATGTAGAGTAATTCTGGGTTTGCTACCTGCAATTCTTTCCTTTGTGAACGATTTTTGTGAAGAACTGAGGGTCAAAGAGCCTTCTTAAGCCAAAGTGATTTTATCAATTAAAATACAGTACTTAGGGGAAAAAAGTAACACATGATATATGGGCCAAGCAAACAGATTTCCTGGCCATCCTCAAATGTCTAAGATATCTGCGTAAAATGTTCCTCACTTTTAGTCTAGACACCATTTCTCTCTTCTTATTTTTTGGGGTTTTTTTTGGCTTTGCTAGTTATGAGGTAATTTGGCAAGCTAATCTGAAGGTCAAGTCGGTCTCATCAGAGCCTTTGGTTCTGCAATCCTGAAATGTCTTACCTTCTCAGTAGTTTTCCTAGATTGTGACTTAATCTTCCAACTTAATTCTTCAACAACCCTCTTGATTTAATTTCAAATAGTATATAACCCAGTGTTTAATGCAGTGTGCTCACACAGTTAATACCACCAAAGGGGGGGAAAAGAGATCTATAGAAAGCTACCCTTCCAGATTTGAGACAAAAAAAACCCCTTTGGATTTGTGGCACTGAATTGCTCATTATCCCTTCATGCAGAACCACCATCAAGGAAACGGGGGTTTATGTTCCCATAACCTTCATATAGGGCTGAATCTTCACTAGGAAAATTCACAAATCCACGTAGCTTTGTGCTTTAACAAACAGTCCATTTTTGCTTATTTCAATTGGTTTGCACTAGAAAACACTGGTTATTTCCTGCCCTACTTTCCTATTCCATGAAGAGGTTTAACATTGATTTCAGTAAGGAAGAATAAGGTATTTTGTATTTTAGTGTAGACTAGAGGTGCATAAGATGGATATTTGCCATTGATTTCTTTATGTTGGCAGTTAAAGAATAGCAGAGAATTTAACATCCTCCTTTCCACCCCCAATTAAAGTAATAGACATGGATAAATACATCTAACTATGAGATTTTATTGAGAAAATAATTGTATATGAATATGGTCAAATGGTTTGGACACTGACTTGGAAATGATTTTACAATAGAATCCTAGAACATTTAGGTTGGAAAAGACCCTTAAGATCATTGAGTCCAACCATTAACCTAACACTGCCAAGTCCACCACTAAATCATGTCCCTCAGCACCACATCTACACGTCTTTTAAACATCTCCAGGGATGGTGACTCAACCACTTCCCTGGGCAGCCTGCAGTGCTTGACAACCTTGTTGGTGAAGAAATTTTTCCTAACCACTGTCCTAAACCTCCCCTGGTGCAACTTGGGGCCTTTTCCTCTTGTCCTTTTGGAAGGAGGCCATCTCCACTTGTTACTTGGGAGAAGAGACCAACCCCTGCCTGGCTACAACCTCCTTTCCAGTAATTGTAGAGAACGATAAGGTCTCCCCTCAGCCTCCTTGTCTCCAGGCTGAACAATCCCAGTTCCCTCAGCTGTCCTCAGAAGACTTGTTCTCCAGACCCCTCACCAGCTTCATTGCCCTTCTCTGGACTCGCTTCAGAACCTCAATGTCTTTCTTGTAGTGAGGGACCCAAAACTGGATACAGTGTTTGAGGTGAGGTCTCACCACATGCTGATATGTAAGCATATTACTGCCCCAGTGAATGCAAATTTAAAATTCCCAAATATTATAGGCTGGTGGAACACTGCTATAGCTAGTAAAACGTGATATTATTGAAATAGAACCTCCATAAATATCTTAGATAAGACAAATAGAAAATGTCTTTTCATCTTTGATCACTGACAGATTTCTGTTAATAATGTTATTGATATGTAACTCTCATGTGTTCTATAAATCATTCTCTTCTATTCACTTCAGTAAAGATGTAAAGGAATTAACATGCCTGAAAAGCAGTTTATATGCTTCTAGGGATGCTTCACTAAGAAGAGGTAACATGTTTGAATCTACCAGAATAAGCGTATGTCCTTGTGCTGGTAATGGCCCCAAACAGACAGTAATTAGTATTTATAGCCTTTCATTTATATGTATACTTACTGAACATTGAATACACTAAAATACTAATATAAGCTCTGATAATGCCAGTTACCTAAATGTCTTCAACCACAAGAGAGATGTACTTTCAGAAAAGGGTATAAACACACATTGTCACCAGGAGGCGAACAAATTACACATCATTAACACTGTTTAATCTTTTTCTTTGTGGCTTTTTACAGTATGAAATCAATTTTAATCCATAATTTTTACCTTGTTTTTACAGTCATAGTAATATTTAATCACAGTTGCAATACCAGGGGAAA
This sequence comes from Tringa solitaria, assembly GCA_026413425.1. Taxonomy (NCBI): domain Eukaryota; kingdom Metazoa; phylum Chordata; class Aves; order Charadriiformes; family Scolopacidae; genus Tringa; species Tringa solitaria. The sequence continues at coordinate 209,433,566 of JAOXJM010000001.1, read as the reverse complement.
GAAATAAGTACATAAAATGTAAGTGTTGAGTTAAATAGAAAAAAAAGCTGCAAGAAAAGAGAGGCAACTTATTTTTATCCAGTCAGAAAATGCTTTGATGTCAAAAGCCTTTAAAGATAAAATGCTTAGTATACACAACCTATTGAAAACCAGGTTTCTGTTCAGCATAAACAAGTTCAGGGTGTTGAAAGTTGATGGTCATTGCTGTGCTTGCTTTGCTTTGATGCTGCAAGATAGACTCTGAGGTAGAAGATCTGGATGCTTTTTCCCTAAAGATTTTTAGAATGGAAAACTGAAGTTCTGTCCAACATATAGCATAGCATCTTGAGTAACTCTGTGGGAATATTTTCTGCTGGAATGAAAGCAAGTTATATTAGTTCAATTTGTGGCTAATATGAGAAAAGACTTATTCAAAGACTTCAAGTTACATTGGATTTATTGCTTCCTTTGGTTGCTTGTTGAAGTTGCTAATTACCTTCAGTGTTAAGAGCACACACTTATTTCCAATGTAAATTTTGGAAACAATACTGAGAGATATTAGAGCTTGCCAGGCACGTGACATCTAAATGGACATGACCTCTAACATCAGGGTTTCACCTTGGTACATAATTTTGAATGGCTGAAGTCACTTCTTGCTAATAGATTTTGTACCCCAGTATAAAAATTTTTTCCTCATGTAATCTATATAGTTTAGATGTTTCAATCAGAATTCTTAAAAATGCCTACGTTTACAAAACCTTTTTGGTTTCCAGATCTTTTTAGTTCTATCTTCAAATGAGATCAAGCTGGGAATTATCTTTATATGCAAGGAAATTTCCATTGATGAGTTAAGGGAATAAAGATAGTACTAATTGGCTGCATAATATTAAAGTATCTGGAATGTACATGAAGGCTCAGGCTGTTAATTAAGATAAATTGTGAAAATAGTCATACAGACTATAATTTCCATGTAGACTTTAAAAGCAAGAAAATTATCTTGGTGAAGGAGAAATATATGATAATAAATTTGTCTGAAAATCTGATAGTTCCAAATCATCTGCTAGTGGCACATATGTTTTGGGTTCTCAGACTTCCATCTATCCCCAGTATCATGTCTCTATGTTTTTTACACAGATAGCGATGGCCCCTTCTGGAGGGTTATTCAGAAAACTTATTATGAATAATAATGATGTTAAAACTCTGGATAACTTCTTAAGAATCTACCATACCCCCAGTTTATGATTATAAACTCCAATAACATATATCTGAGTCATTTATACCTTACTTTTACTTATATTTTACTCATGGGTGGAAGGCACTCAGTGTCTTCAGACTGATTGTTAGGAAGTGTCAGTTGTGATTATTGTTGCTTTCATGTGGTTAACAAACAAATGATGAAAAATAAGTAATATATCACTAAACAGGAACAGGAAAATCCACGTGTGGTTAAGTCTAGGCTCCTGCACTTTTCCTGGCTCTGTTGTTGCTTTCTTACCACATGGTGGTGAGGGACATGGTCAAGTGCTGGACTTGGCAGTGTTAAGTTAACTGTTGGACTCAATGATCTTAAAGGTCTTTTCAATATAAACTATTGTATGATTTATCTCATCTGTTTTTCAGTTTCTTTAGAAATAGAGCTTCAGCTACCCTCCTTGGAAATCTGTCCAATGACAAACTTATCACTAGGATACATTTTGATGCTTATACAATTGCCAGCCTTTCCCTAAGACTCGTATATCACCAGTCTGTTGTAAAGACTGCTGACAAGACAAAGCTGTGCAATCCCCACTGGGATTAGGAAGCTGCAGTGCTAGATGGTGTTAGGGTAAGAAAAAAAAATCATGCATGCCTAGTTAAGCCTCACATGATTTATCGTGGATCTCATGATATTCTAAATACATTCAACAAATGCCCACCAGCTTAGATATATCTTACTCTTCTAACTGATATGCATTTATGCAGCTATTTCATCAGAGTCTCCAAGTGGTTCGGAAATTAAGCCTGATTGCATGCCTGTAAGACAGATAGAAATGATACGGCTTTTAATGTACAGATGAGAAAGAGAAAGCGTTGGATAATGTCTCACACTGCTGAGGGAACAAATTCACTAAGCTAAAAGAGATTTCAAGTGAGGTTGATTTCATTGGACTAGTGAGGTTTCTGAACTCTTTGCTCTCGTCTCTCACCACAGGAAGACACTGAGGGGGTAGATGGAGTGTCCATCATCGTTTCTGTCTGGAGGTGGGGGTGCTATGATTCAGTTTCAGACTTGTGTTCCATGTGCCTCATTAGGCCAGCTTGTGTCTCTGGGCCTGTCTTCTCCCTGCTGCTGTTCCTTGTCTGCTGAGTGAGGCCAGGTCTCCCCAGTCTCCTGTACAAATTCACATCTCCAGGGTTGTTCTAGCCCTCCCATCTCCAGCATTGTACGGTCCTTTCATATCCAGTATCTGCAACCTCTAGCCCTTGTATCACCCCCGCTCCCTTATTTCCATCATCTCCAGTCTTACACTAGCAGTGTTCCGATATCTCAGTCCCCATTTAACAACTTCCACACCCTTCACGTCCTGCTAGTATCACCCCTGCCTTCTCACGTTAGTATTCGCTGTCTTCAGATCATACTCTACCACCATCCCTGTCCATTCACCACTTCTCCAGAGTCCTTTCCTACCCAAAGATCCCTTCAATTGCAACGTTATTGCACACAACCACCTGTATCTGTGACCATCATGACAACTTCATAGCCCCTTTAACTGCACTCTAAGCTTCATCCACCTATAGTAACACTCCAGTCATTCAACTCCACTGTAATAGTTGTGAGACTATCCTGGTCAACCCTGAGTCACCCCTAATGACTGCAACCAATCTCTCTCTTCATGATTTTCACTGACCAGCTCCCAGCACTATCTCTGTCACTTTGTTCAGCTTTCTCCACTCTCAGGAAGGTGCATGGAATACTCTCTCAATAGTGATTTATACAGGAATCATAATTATTGCCTATCTGTAATCTAAAGCTCATTGCATAGCAAACGTGTGCCACTTTAAAAATGCCTATTACAGCTTTCTGGTTTTAGAGGTGAAGAAAATTGCTGATTTTCTCAGTGACATGCCATTCAAAGAGACAAGATGAGCAATTCACTGGTTATTACACAAAAAAATGAGTTTGCTGGATCACGGTTTACCACTGTTGAAAAATTGATGATAGTACATTAATGGAATTTTTTTAAAAGTAAAACATTTTCTTGTGTTAAGCTGAAAGCTGAACGAGAATCTCTTACCATCATGGTATGTTTGCCGCTTTTTTAGTACATTCTTTCTAAACACCATCTTTTGACTGCTGAAGGTGAAAGGCTATAGAGGATGGATGGATACTTGGTCTTAGCCAGTATGTCCGAATGACTATATATTTCAAAATGTTCAAAAATATTTCAAAATGGATATTCAGTGCTCTTGATATCTGAAGATACACCTTTTAGATATCTTGATCTGTAGATTTGCATCTTTGAATTATCAATTAAATGGTTACTGTCTGTCCATCCACTTAAAAGAAAAGCCAAAAGGGGTTGAGAATTTGGATACTATCTTTATTTAGATCAGTACTTTCATTTCTCCAAGTAAATTACAGGGGAAAACAGACTTTGTGAACTAGATTGCTAGGCACTGATTGCAAGAAATACTTGACTAAAGAATGAACTTAATTTAGATGAGGGGGTTTTGGTCCCTAATTGAGCTGTACAGTGAGTTTGTCTCTTACATTGAAAGCGTTTTGTGTGACAGCCTGTGGGTGGTCCACGGTGTACTGATTAAATGTATGCAGAAACCTTAATGTGGAACAGAAAGAAGATGCTGTCATTGTGTTTTGCCATAAAGGATTGTATTAGTGGAAGAAGTGGCACTCTCATATGTTGGCTATATAGGCAAATTCTTCAGCCAAACTCAGTGGCAACTTTGCTAAGTGACAGCTAAGAAATGCAGTTGCATGTTGTCTCCCTGACAAACACGTACTTATGAAATAAGGAAATGAATCAGTGTGGCAACTTTTCTTTCGTCCCTTGAAGGCTCGTTAGTGTACAAGGATAAAACCATTATAGAACTCATGCTTCTCCTGATGTATCTGTGCATTTCCATTTGCCCCATCCCTAATCATATGAAGAGAACGAACTGCATGGTTTCTGGGCCAAGAATCCTTTTCATGGGCATCACAAACAAACCATTCAGAGCCAATAAGTCCTGTGATATGCTTTAAATTCTCTGAGGGCTTATTCCTGTTTTTGTTGAAATCAATGGTGAGCCTCCTTTTGATTTCAGTGATGCAATGAGAGCCCCAAGCACTGTACGTGAGCCATGTCATATGGAAAGCTGGAAGAATGGGGAGCAAAAGAAGGATGAAGTTATTTTGGGTTCAAAACCTAATGTCTTTCATTAAGCTTCAATAAAACTCTTTTTTATTACAGGATTGCTACGTGGGTGAAAGGAATAAGTTATTTTCTTTGATCCCTCTTTTTGAATTATTGACACTGCTACTCTGAATCTGCTACCATAACCATTACAATTCACTGCCTGCCACCCAGAATTTCTTTCTACTTGAGATTTTGCATACTTAGAGGTACCTGTCAAGTAGTCAACTTTCACCTGCCTGACTCCCTGCTGGCCTTCCTTTTGCCCTGCTCGTCATCTCCGTCTGGCTCCATGGTAAAACAGGAGGAGAACTGAGACACAACATTTTGTACTGAGCTTTTGTGTACAGTTCCTTTTCACTGAAGCTAGGGAGGTTGCCAGATGTAGCTGGCAGCAGCCCTGTGCAAGCACAGCTTGTGTGTCTGAAAGATACTTCCATGGTGATTTCCTTTTACAGCTGAAAATGTGGTTTTAAGGAGAGAGGAGAAAAAGAAGCATACCTTAAGGATGGGATTCAGTTGCATAAACAGGGTTCTGGCTACTACTGAGGCATCCAAGGGCATGCATGGGGCACACAGATATATTGCAAGAGCTAGAGGGGACCCACTCCACTATAGAGCACTAATGACCAAGCTGGATACTGTCTTCAGCTTAACATTATGTTACGGGAAAAGGGAACATAGCTCATAAGCAGAGCCCCAAACTCAATATTGGTCTAACTAAAGTACTAACTGATCTTCATTGAGAATGTGTGTGTGTGCATGTGCTTGTGTGTACATGGAGTGTCCTCTTGTAAGATACCACAGCCCCCATTCTTCACCAGGAGGAGTATGATGGTGATGGCAGGGATTTCTTCCCACTCTATTTTCTGGTGTTGCATCTGACTAATGTTGGTTTATATATTTTTAACACTATCTGCCTACTAGCTTTTTCCTCACCAAAGTGCAGTTCTATATCATAGAACTTTTGTTCTCTTTGTTATCCCTGAAAGTGGTTTTACTTGACCCATAAGGCTGTATTCACTCAAGGACCAGTAATTGCCCACTGTGTTCATATACTTATTCTAGTGCCATATATAGTTCCTTCTACACAGGAAAGCTGCTTGTTTCTACTATCTGTTAATTGACGCTAGGGGTTACACCACAAAATTTCACAAAGCCAAACTAAAACAAGTTCAGGCAATTATTAACTGACTGCTACACTACTGCTGTCACAGCTAAGACAGGCTAAAATCAGCTCAAGCCAAGGCAAACCCTTACACTGTTACTCCAATACAAAGACTGTGGCCTTTAACCAGTAAAGGCAAGTTTATTTGTACAGGGCTACAGTTTCACAGATACCAAAATAACACTATGAATCTGTCTTCAGGCAACTGCATCCTTCTCCATCCAGAAAATTAGCCCACCTACAGGATCGTGAAAAGGATGTGAACACACCTCACTCGTGACAGGCAATCCTGCTTCTCTTTACAGCTCAAACACCTCAGTCTGTCAGTCTGATATCACCCGGCTTGAGTTCATACAGATAGATAAAAGGGACTTGTTAAATCCAGGCATGAATGGTAAAACAACAGCAGAAATAGAGAGCATCCTTTTAAACAAATAACCATAGAGATGGTTGATCCTAACACTGTTGAAGATGGCTAAGAAGAGGAAGAGCACCGATCTTTGGAAAAAGGAAGGAAAAGGTGCCAAATTCTGTCCAGCAATTGAAGCACAGTTTGTGAAGATCTGCAGTTCACAAGTAGCTGTTGAAACTATAGGCAAATGGAAGATCCCAAGGTTAAATCAAATCACTAAAAGACTAGAGGGTAAAAAATTAGTAAAGCATAAATCTCAGTTTTTCCTTTGAATGCTGTATTCCTTTTAGCATTATGAGTCCACTTTTGTTCTGGAGAAACAGCCTCTATTGCTGAACATTGTCTTTGTCCCCAAATCTCAGAAAGGAAATCTTGTGGGTGCCAGCCCAAGCTGGTTGACAGACTTGCACCTTACTGATCAATAAATGTCTTTGCTGAAGTTAGAGGCTCATTGGAGAGAGTGGCTGAACTGTGGGAACTTGTGGATAAGGAGAAGCAGACATGCAGAGAGGTCCCTTGGAGGCTGCATCAGAAAAGGCAGCTCTACTTAAAGGTTGAATAAAAAACATTTAGCGACAAAGGTCCCTCATTGCCTCATCTGATTTTCACTCTGGAAATACTACGAAGATTTTCACACAGTCTTATTACTTTTTCCTCTTATCTTTAAGATATCTTTATATTTAATTTAGCTTATGCTTATATTTAATATATCTTTACTTAAAAAAAACACAATCAAAACTCTCTTGAGTGTCTGTGGTTTGAAAAGATCTAAATAAGTAAATAAAAAAGCAGTACTCGATTAGATAAAGAAGCAGGTTTATTTATTTTCTTGCACTACAGAAACATAGCCTTCCATTTTCAAACTGGCAGCATTTTTCTTCTTGAATTGAAAACCTGTTCAGAAAAATAGAATTGTCTTCAGTAATATTGACATCTCCATATTCAGGGACTGGTAAAATACTTTTTTAAACACTTCTAATTAAGTGCTGATTAGTATGAAAAGTCCACTGGCTGTACTGAAAGTGAAGAATATCATATGGAGGATTTGAGAAGTTTAATTTCTATGGCAACAAGCATTGGAACAATTATTTGATTTAGAATACAAAAACCTTGACAGTTGGTTTGTTTAAATATTATTAATAATTTGTACTTTAGAAAAAATACGTCATATCTGAAGATCTCAAAATGCTGCTATTCTGGAAGGAAAGTAGCAGCGTTGTTCTTCAGGCATAAAACAACCTACTGCTTCTTTGGGGCAACACAGCACACTTGTGTCTGTCTCAGGAGAATGGAGATTTTGGATGTCCCCAGTGTCACTATTCCATGCCTTTTTCAGACCCAATAGTTGACCAAAGTTTAGGAACTAGTAAAATAAATAAGTATCAATTTTATTGGTGATTTCTATTGTAATAGAATCTGTTATCGCCTTGAACATGACTTTATCTTTTTTTATCTCAGGTTTTGAGTCTTCTTGATAAAGCTTATTTTAAGGAGCATACAGGGCATATGGGGTTTCGCTAATATGTGCATCCTTCAAAAAAGGCAACTGCAATCTCCAGAAGTGCAATCCTCCAAAAGGCTTTGCATAACCACCCTAAAAGCAGAGGATAGTTCAGGGTGAAGCTTCTTTCCTTAGAGTCTTACATCATCATGGAAATGAGGTTATTTGATCAGTGGACATCCTTCAGTCCTTGTCTGTTCATTGTACTGCTCCATCAGTCTTTGAAAGTTCAAGTCCTGACAGCCGAAAAATTGTCACATCTAATTTTCTTGATCCCTGAATGACATTCTATTGCTTTCAATCAATCATGGATAAGCATAAAATCTACTAGTACATCACAGTTAAAACAAATGAGTGCCCTTACCAGCCCTACGTACAACCCTACTGCATGCCTTGGAACTGTAATAGATTTAGAGACCTCTGCACTAAGGAGTTATATATGAAATTAATAGTTAATGTGCCCTTTTCCTCCTCCATAGGCAATTCAAGCCTTTCAGCCCAGCTATTCCAAAGCCACCATGCTCCTCCAAATGATATGCTTATTTAATCAATATTCATTTATTTGTTTATTGGTTTATGTACTTTTGAGGCACACCTTGACTGTGCTTTCTAGTTTTCCTCTGCCTCTATCAGGATAAGAGCTTTTTGTTCCAAAAGAGACTGTATTTTTCCCTATAAATTACATTAATTCAGGACATGAGACCTTAAGAAAAAACAATATCAGTTGTGATTTGCACTAAATTGTGAGAGTTTCTAGCACTGTGATACAGGCACGTTTTTATTTCCATCCTGTTAACCCCATGTCTGCGGCAGCAGTAAACAGGGGTAAATATGCTAACCTGCTGTTGGAATTGGATTGAAAGAAAACATACGTTGATATTAGCCTCAAGGCTGTAGAAAGGAATAGGTTTATGCAAGACATTCTGTCAAGACATAGTTTATTAAAAATGTGATTAGTATCAGCTGCTAATAGGAGAGGGGTAGTGTGAAAAAACATTACTTATGCCGCCAAATCTATTTACACCTATTTAGAAGTGTTACTGCAGTAAGTGGCTTAGAAACAGGCACAGAATTTAACGCTGAGCCTCCAGTTTTCCTTGGAGTTAAATAAGAATATGTTTAAAATGGGAAAGTACTTTCAAAACGCAAAGTGGAGAGGGAAAATTAATGACTGGCATACATCCTTTTTTCAATTCTGAAGAAGCACTTTCTTAAAAAATAGAAAGATTCTCTTTCTTAGTATAGTAAGGTACTCTCAGTTTAGTAAAGCAAAGGGCTCTAAATAAAATTTAGAATCCAAATATTGTTTGTTTATTTTGGTGTGTTTTTTTTTAATGAGTCTGGAGTCATTTAAATAACTTTTTCATCAATGTTATATCACAACCCTAGTGTTTAGCTGATCTCAAAAAATGGTGTCACTAAGAACGCCCTACAAATCTGAATAGTTCTCATGTTAAGAAGTAGTAAATACTATCTACTATTTCTGATCAGATTAATTTTTAAGATAGACATTTATGCAATTAATTTATTAGACATTATTTTGCTTTTTTTTGAGGATGCACATATTAACTAGCCCTTTTTAAATCTGTATGCTCTTTAAAAGAAGCTTTACCTAGAAGATTCAAAACCTGAGATAAGAGGAAGTAAAGACTTCAGTATTTTCTACAGATGAGAGTAGAACTCATAAATTTGGTTACCATGGTCAGTTACCATTTCACAAGAGCTTCTTTCATCAATGATTGAATGCGTGAGTACAATCCTAAGAAGATTTCAGCAGAATTGTAATTTGAATAATCAAATGTTATAGGATTTGGTTTCTTAAGCTGTGGACTTCTTGCATCCTTTGGTCTGAGATCCTAATTATCTTTTTTCAGTAGAAAAGCAAGTTCCAAACCTGACTCCCAAAACCTGTGCCCTATTTTGTGAAAGAGTAGATCCAGATGCTTTCTCGGCCCTTTAAAGAGCCTATAAGGTCTTTTGTCATGTCTGTCTGTATAACTCGTGTCTGCACCATTATTCCATGCTATGGAATGTGTTGCAATTTTAAGCACTTCCTTTGTGATCTTTGTCTTTGAGAAACACAAGCACTTCAGTGCAATGAACTAGCTTGTTAATTATAAAAGCATGATGCATTATTCTTTGAATCTCAGACTATGTACACTTATAAAAGTAAATCCTGTATTATACCTATAACTTCTGACCAAATGAATACCCCATTATGTCAGATTTATCATAAAAAGTCCATGTTTGTCTCATAACGTTTGACTGTGATGAGAATGTCTCCTGTGGCCCATGCCACCTTGTGAACAGTGCCTCCCTGGACCATTGTTTCCTGAACAGAGCAAAACCATGTGAGGGAATGTGGTTGCAGGTAAATGGTATAGTCGACAGCAGGTCTTACCCTACAATCCATGCCTTAACCCTATTTCACTTACTGCTATAGAAGAGTTCAACTGAAAAGTGCTGAGGGAGACAAAGCCTTACTTAGATGCAGAAATTTCAGTTCTGGAAATGAGGGTGAATGAAAAATTTGAAGAAACACAAAGAATAATTTTTACAGGAAGTTTCCAGACACTGAGCCACACACAGAACAATGAAGCCCTCAAAGAATCAAAAGGCAGGAAATAAAAAAATCCTCATCTCACAATGATGGTGTTCAAACAACAGAACAGGTTGCGCAGAAAGATTGTGGAATCTCCATCCCTGATGATATTGAAAGGTTGACCAAACAAGTCTCTGTTGGTCTAAACCTGATTGGGGCATTTGACCACATGATCTCCAGACATCTCATTATCCTCAATTATTCTCTGATTCTGTAAAATAGGTACTGATATCACTGATGGAACAAAGCTGAGGCTTGTCCTTTGCTTGGTTCCAAAATCTAAAGACAAATGTTGAGACACTTGTAGATGTACTCCAAATCATACCCCCTAACATCAGAGGTACAGTGCAGAGGGCTGTGCCTGTGATGACCCTGTGGCAAATGAGACAATCAGCTTGGCCTTAACTAATAACTCATAAAACAAAGCCGTTTGTGCAGTGGTAGCAACTACTGACAGTAAATCACAGTGTGGAAAAATCCATGTGCACAGTTTCTCTTCAAAAAGCTGAGTCACACCATGAAGGTGGCTTTTATGACTGTGCAGGATGTTAATTTTTTTGTCTTAATCAAGGCCCTGTACTTTCTGCATCCTGCTGATGTATTCTGCTCTGATCTGCCCTCCAGTGTGTCTACCTTTTGCTGTGCTTACATGGTGTAAGTCCTTTGGTGACATTTCCTTTATTGAATTTATGGTGGGACGCACTGTGGGATGTGTGCAGAGCTGCTTCTGAAACCGTGTGTTTGCCTCTTACACAAAAGCCGCCCCTCGTTTGATATGGTAATTTCAGAATCTAATGGTGTTCTAATTAAAATAATTTGAGTTCATGATCATAGATCCCAATCCTCTCAAAGGAAAGAGAGTAATGATAGCTATTTAAGCACAGTTAATCAATTCAGTATATATATACTGAATGCATGAACTTTTCTGAGTACAAATACTAGTTGTTTTCTGGCTACTTAAAAGCAATAAATATTAAAAACTCTTGTAAGGGAACTGAAAAAAGAATGTTCTTTTTTTTTTTTTTCTAAGAACATGAGAGGACAGGTTACTACTCTTCTGGGGCTCTTGAAGACTAACCAAGAATAGAGTCTGGTCCATTTGTTTACTGAAGGTTTAAATAAGCTTGCATCATGGTGACATTAAATGGATACTGATGACTGTCTCTGTGACCCTGATTCAGGAAAGTGTACTTAATAGTACATTCCAGAAAAGTTCCATTATAGATGAAGAGATTGCAGTAATTAAATGTTTTGAAGAATTGGGATTTAATAACATTATTTCTTTAAGATAAGTCTTGATTCAGCTGAGGGTTTAAGTACAGGCTTTTTCTTTTTTTTTAAGCTAGCTTCTAGAATAAAAACCTCATCATTTTATGTGTCTCCTGCTAAGAAGAAAAGAGATGAAAATATGATCAGAGAACACTGTTTCGGCTAGAAAATGTCTTTCTTCCAAAGGAAGTTACCATTGCTGGATCTAGAGATCTGAGACCTTGATAAATATTTTAGGATTAAAGAAGAAAATTTACCATGCAGACTATGATCTGTATTATTAGCATCCTGCTGTCTGACCTAAATTGAGAGGAGAGCAGAATGCTGATTGCCAGCAGACCTTAAAACTTCCTAGCTTAAATGTGCCATGTCATGAGGAATTTACTGTATATAACTTGTATACAAACCTATGAGTCAAAATGCATTCAAAAGGTATTTTGATAAACAGCTTGAGCGTATTTTAGAAGTAAAAGCAAGAACTAACTAGTTCTTTTGCCTTTTTTGGTCTCAGATCCTATGACTATCCTTGAAACATTCTCTAGTATATAGAACAGAAGGCGCTTGGTTATGCTAAATACTAAATGTGTTCCATTTTGAAGCTATTGATCCCACACAAAATGAATAAGGTCTGTACATTCTTATGTTAAAGTATAATTCCCTTATGTCTTTGTCTCAATTGAAACGGTATTATATATAAAATGAATGGTATTAGAGCCTCAGATCACTAAAATGATCACGTAAAGAAAAATGACATATTAAAATAATATGAACTTCTTTAATAAGATCCATTCAATGAACAAGGACTTTTGGACCATATTACCTACTAATAGAAACCTGCTGACAGCAACTTAGAAACTCGGATGCAAGAAAATGCTGATTTCACCTTTGAGTGATAGCACTGAATTATTTAAACATAATTGCCTATCAGATGATGTGCAGAGTAGGTCTGATTTTTCTGCACAAAACTGAATATTTTAAAGCATTAATCATATCCCACTCAACCTCACTTGCAGCTGACACCACTTCTCAGATATGTGGGGATTTATTGGTCCATGCCCTCTTGAATCATGCATGCTCATTTCTGCTGTGATGCACGTAGGATGGCATCCTTTGATGAGGATAGCAGGTAGCTGGTTCTGAAGTCCTTTAAGGCCTATGCGACACTGGTTTGATGATGTGGGAGTGTAGATATCCCCCATAAGTCCTCTGTTCCATCTTTCACAAAAATGAAAACTTTCCTTCCAGTGCACTCAATTCAGGTTTCGAGAGTTCAGTCTGAGTTTCCTTTCTTTAGCTTGTCATGTTGTATTCTTTACTCTTCCAGGATGTTAAAATGCGCCTTATTATTGGTGGCAAACCCATATGGTCGTTTAACTGCTAGACCTCTTTGTCTACAGAGTAGGAGTCGTCTCCATCCCTCCGTGCTTTTGAGCTAAGACTACCTGCATAGGTCAGGCAAACCCTCTGGGATCCATGAAGAGGATTATATTCAGTGACTTATGCTGTGCTCTCAGGGGTATCAGAAGACAGTTATAATAATTTCTGGCCTCAGAGACCTCTGAGCTCTCCTTGCTCTGTGCCTCAGAAGCTCACACTTGTGGGCTGTTGGAGGAAATGTGCCCTGCACCTTCCCTTTTGCACACCATCTGCTGCAGAGGTTACAAGAGATTTAAAGTCACCAGAATATCTCCTTCTCTGTTAATTTAGAACTTGATAAAAACTAGAATTTGTAATACTTCCAGCTTAGTTATTCAGCCACCAATTTTTTTTGTGGTCAGGGAGACTAAATTGTAGTGACAAGTTATTAGTGTGCAGCTACTGTGTTTCTGCAACCATTCAGCAGAGAGAGAAACTGTATTTCATTGTGTGCACACAAACCCCAGTGGAAATGTTGTGACTTTGCTTCTGTGTTCAGTAACCCTTAAGAAACCTAGAGGAAATTTTATCTCGGTGAAATTCAAATGTAACAATGTTAGAGGGGCCCAGAGATAATTCACATAAAACTTTTGCGTCCTTGATAGTCATTTCAGTAGACTGATGTGTGGTGTTTTTAAATTAAAATTTAAAAAGCAAAAGAACTTACAGATCTGAAATTTGTTAGGAAAACCTTGTAGCTGTAAAGAGGCGAGAAAGCACTATAAAACAGTGAAGAAAAAAATAGACTTTCACCTTGTATTTTCACTCATTTATATATACAATGCAGAACAATTTCATTATACTCATTCCTGCAGTCTTGAGTTCTGCAAAGATATATGTTGCTGCAAGAATTTCGATAGTGTGAGATGCTTTTAAGCATGTAAGTCCATTTTCAGTTCAGCCCATAATCAGTATAGAAAAAAAGTGAATTGATGATCTTCATGAAATTACTGCATTGAAGGAATTCTTTGCATGACCACAGCAGATTTTATTTGTTAACACCTCTTCCTTATGATTCACAGGTAAAAGCCTGACTGCAATACTCATTAACTCTCCAGGAATACTTCTTTAATAGCAGATGTTTTAATGCTTGGAAGAAAAAATACAGGTTTAAAATGTGTTGCTAGAAGCCACATGGAAAGTGTGACAGGTATCAATTGAGAGATATTCTGGCACCTTCTTACCATGATACATCAATTATTTAGAAAGAATC
>JAOXJM010000001.1:209388374-209401339 GCA_026413425.1 Tringa solitaria | reverse complement strand
TAATTCTCCCCATTTTTAATTTCTTTTCTTAAGGAAACTTTTTAAAAGTTTGACCAGAATTCAATTTGCTCATGTATATTAATTAAAAAAAAAAAAAAGTCCACTAGAGGAGTTTAATTCCAGATTAAGACATTGAAATATGTCTTAAATATTAAATATTAAGACCATTCTGAAATATATCTACATGCATGGGTGCATGTGAACTGTTGGTCTAAACTCCCATGATAGGTATGAGAGATCTATTCAATGCAGTCTAGAGACTAGTCATCTAACCAGCTACCAGTCCCCAAGGTTATGTATACCCTATAGTCCACAATCATATTTCCTGGCCCTACTTTTAAGTCTCAACAATTCTAGTGTCTAACATACTGCCAGGCATTCTACTGAACTGAGACCTTACTGGCTGAAACACCCAAACACACGTGTACAACTCAACGTAGATGTCTACTGAGGTGTCTTGACTGAAGTCTCTGAACTGGCCCTCACCCTTGCTGTCACTAAGGTTGTAGGACTATGATTCAGAGTTCACCCCTGAAGCCCAGGCCCTGGATCACATGCAATGTGTGTCACACCACTTTACGCCTCTTCTGGAGTTGTCTGCTTCTCTCCAAGCCAGCTGTGGTTCTGGGGATAGTTTTCTCAAGGAAAAAGGTATGTGTGAGTTCCCTCTGCCCTACACAGTCTTCCAATACAATCCCAATGGACCTTGTGTTGCGAAGCACTGAATTATAGCCTTGCACTTCCTCAGGCTATCAATAAATATCCTCAGTGTCACACTGTAAAAACATCACTATTACATGGGCATGTGAGGTTTAGAGGAGACACTGCTGTGTATTGTGGACACAGGGACTGGGATTCAGTTGTTTAAATCTAAACGTTCGGTGTTATTTTATGTTTTAACAGAAATCTCACCTTGCCTTCAGTTGCTGCTCCAGAAGGATATAGTTATCCAGTAAAGCCTGTGTCATTCATGCCAACTCTGTGCAGATGGTTTGGATGCATTAGGGCATATAAATGGCATTGGTAGCCAGTAAGCAATTATTGAATTATTGTAGTGCTTGCTTTTAATAATACAGATAAAATTTTTATCACGTAGTTCATAATTATAATGATAACATTGGCATGTTTTCTTTTAAATTTTCCAAGTCCTTCCATTGCACAAATTGAGGAAAAAATAATATTTCATAATTGAAATGAAAACTCTGCCTTCATATTTGCATGGAACAAGATGAAAATGTCAGCCAAGTACATCCTGAATTTTGAGTACCAGAAGGTAAATAAGTAGAACTCCACATTCACTAATGATACCTCATATCATTTTTGACCAATTTCATTCTTGTTTTAATTTCAACAGACAGTACTGATGGGATTCCTGCTATTTTTGTGTACTTATAGTTGGTGATACTACTTTTATTCAAAGCAAGCTTAGGGGCAACCTCCTTCCTTAGGGGAAAGAGCTAACCATCAGTGCAGTGTGGGAAAAAAATCATTAATTAACAAGTTGTGGAAAGGCTGCAGAAAGAGAGAATATCTTAGGACATGGAAGTTTTGGAACAGCTTTGATTGGTGAAACACCATCTGACATCAGTGTTCCTCTGTGTGAGACAAAAAGTCATTTGTAAACAAACTTTGAGACATTAGTGATGACATCTGAGGGATGAAATCTGAAAATCTGTCCTGGTGAAACCAAAACAGAATAAATTATTCCCAGTGAGTCAGAAAAGAATTCAGAGTTCTGAAGAAATGAGTCAGAAACTAAATATACTGAGTAGGCTAAAGGCATGAAAAAAAATAACCGTAGCAGTATAAAGAAGCTGCAGGAAACTCAACCTAATTCAGTCAGTGGCTAATGTGATCAAAATCTGTGAACCAGTTAGATTGTATTAAATATGGCATGAGGTATTTTGATCACTTTGAGGAAAGCAGAATTGAATAATCTGTTTGCTAGCAATAGGAATTAAGTATTTAATGAGAAAGGCAAGAATTCCAAGTAAGGGAAAACAAGTCAAGAAACAGAGGGCTGGGTAAGGAATAATCACCAAGCAGTGATAGAAGTTGCATTGCTCCCACACTAGACAGAGGTTGCAGCTGCAGCCTGGAGGCATTGGGCAGTGTGAAGCCTGGAGGGCTGAGAGACCCTTCCCATTTCTTTCTCATTATGAGCACTGCCAGGTGCTCTGCTTGTGATGGGATGCATCCATATAAGTAAATCAGCTGTTCATGTAAATGTGATAGTACTAATAAAATGTCCTTTCCCATTGTTGAATACTCAGACTAGAGTTTTGTGATACTTATGGCAATTTAAAGGCAATACATAAGCATTTAGGGCATGAGTCACCACTATTTGCCCCTGGTTTAGTCATTAACAGTTAGGAAAACTGCACATAAAATGGAAGTTAATTTTAACTAGAAAGCATCTTATATCACTCTTTTCTCTATTCTAAATTATACTGTCAGGCCGGGTTGATTTGCATCCTCAAAATGGAGTTGCAGATGAGATGTTAAAAAAAATTCCCTACTGGCTACATTCTTTGTGTCTTCGTCTTCTGCTAATATGAGAGTCTATGGAGAAGTATTCTTACAAGTAATAACATATTTCCTTATACTGAATCTGTGGGTGTGGAAGAAGAGAGAAATGTAGCTTATTCTATTTGCTAAATTTAGAGTGAAAGATACAAAAAGCATGTGCCAAAAGTACAGAGTTTAAAAGCAGAGAAGTAGGCAGTGGTACATGGGCTCATTGCACATCCTTTGTGGTTTACAGACAGTCTAAGAATGAAAGAAGAGAATGGATAGAGAGATAGGGGCAGTCCTTAAGGGGTTTATTCAGAGATCCTACAGACTTATCAGGAAACTACCTGCCTGCCCATATGGAATAACAAGTCCAGGAGTGTGTGAATATGTTTCAGAAAAGACATCTGCTTTAGTGCAGTCATTATGGTGGGTAATTACCAGATGGAAACTAAAGGGAAAAGGAAGGCCTACTGACCATGCAACAGGCTGTCCATGAATAGACAAATTGCTGTTCTCCATGTCTCCTAAAAGTGCATCTCTACAGAAAGAATAGAAATTCCAAATCATTTTTGTTTTCTTGGTCTTTTGCATACCCACTGACGTGTCTGACCAAGAGAGGAGGAGGATGTTTCCAACCTTAATAGCATACGGCCTGATAACTAGTGTTATCACTCTTCAACAGCAGTGGCTGCAGGTTTGGGTTCTTCTGGAAAAGGAGGAATTAAACCTAAGTCTCCCACTTTTGTGGCAGGTGTTTCAGGTGAGACAGTAATATAGAAAGAATGAGCACTGATGCCACCAATACTGAATGAACTCTGCTCCGTTCTCTGTGAACACTCCAGTTGGCATGATGTTTGGAGATAATGCTGAAATAAATGACATTTCAAAATCATGCAAACATACATATGGTTTATTTTAAGCTCGTAATCCAACTTCATCTACAGTGTTTCTTTTTTTTCAGACTCCCCAGCTAGCCAAATACACTAATAATTATTGTCTACATCTCCTTTCATATCTCTAGGTCCTTCCCACTGCACCTCCTTATTGATACATTCTTGAAACAAGTTATCTGTTTGTACCCACTACCAGATTCATTCAAAAACTTTGGAAAAACAGGCATTTGATGCCACATTTTCCCCAACCCATACTAAATAACTTCTTTAAAATGAAGCAGATTTTGTCTTAAAAGTGCCTGTATCATTCCACCATGAAGAGAGTCCAGATGACAGTCTGTATTCGATCAGTTGAGTTCCATCCTGTGTTAATTTATTTTATCTGATGGAATTTCCTTTTCAGCACCTTATTTCTAAGTCTTAACATGACTAACATTACAAATATAATGGTACTGAAAAGTATAGACCCTTCAGCAAGAACTTTGGAGGGTGAATGTAAAGTTAAGTGTGAAGACTGATGAACATTCTGTTTAAGAAGCTTCACATCTTAAAAGTAATTATTTTTTAAGACATAGTTACAGGAGTTAAATTATTAAGATACCTCCTGGGTTTATTGTGCTTTCCATCACTGATCCTTAGAGCTAACATTAGTGATAATAATAGATAATGGCAATAACACTTAACAATTAATGGTGACCTCTTTTCTGAAGATCAAATATAAATTAAGCTTCCAAGTCTTCTTGAGAAGTCATATATCCATTTACATCAATGGCCAATATATTGTGTGCTCCTATTACCATTTACCACATTCTTGCTTTGCCTACTTTTGAATTATGATCCCTTTTTACATCTTCATTTAAATTACATTGTAAGCTTTAGAGAGCATAATTACCCCTTCCTTTAGATTTTTCCTTGGCAAGTACTGCATTGCAGGACACTGCCATATTATTAATGGTTCTGGGGCCTTACCAAATTATCACAAGACTGTGAACAGTAGTGTGCGAATGGGGACCAGTTAAGAATTCAGCCAACCTACCCAAATTTGAAAGGATATTTCAAGGATGATCCACACAAGCTGGGGGTGGATTATCCTGAGTGCATTTATTCCTCTGTTGGAACTCATTGTCTGTCATCTTTCTGATCTCCCATCAGTATGTGGTGATGGATTAATGTAGTGATGTGTTAGATCCAAAAATCTCTTACTGAAATGACACCGTACTGGAGGGATCACCATTGTTACATAGTTTGAAACTAGGGAGTTACATATAATTATGCTTAATGAAGAAAAATCACATTTTTTTTCACTAAACAAATTATTGGTTTAAATATAAATCTTATCCCAAGCCATTTTCTTTCACCTCAACAGGTGTCCTATCTTTTTTTTCAGTGGTGCCCAGGGATATAACAAGAGGAAATGGGCACAAACCTGAATAAAAGAAATTCCACTTAAACATGAGCAGGAACTTCTTCACTTTGAGGGTGGCAGAGCACTGGAACACGCTGCCCAGAGGGGTGGTGGAGTGTCCTTCTCTGGAGACATTCAAAATCTGCCTGGACACATTCCTGTGCAGCCTACTCTAGGTGGACCTGCTTTGGCAGGGGGGTTGGATTAGATGATCTCCAGAAGTCCCTTCCAACCCCATGTCATTCTGTAATTCTGTAATCGACAGACAATATTCCTTTTCTACTTCATTCCTCCTCTCAACTGTCTTCAATGTACTTTCAAGAGTCAATAACTTCAACTGATATCATAAGAACAGCAAAAATCTAAATCTTTCTTATTTGATATGAATGGTTACAAAGTATTTTTGTTCTGATCAGGAAGCATGCATCTGTTAAGAGTCCCATTTCAAATCACATTTCATACTACATGAAGATCTGAACCTAAATCTTGGACTTGAAATCTTTTACGTTGAGGGATGTTTCACATTCAAGTCCAAGTTTAGATGGTAAAATATGGTCTTTACTGCTGTAATAGGTCAAACCAAAAAATTATAGATGAGTCCCTCGTTTTGCTCTTCTCCAGTCTGATATTTAAATGTAGATGCTGTCTTCTATGCTGTCACATCCACTATGACATCAAAACACTGTACATAGTGATGAAACTGAACCTGCTAAATATGTATTGGTGACCTTTCTGTACTGTTCCTTCTGAAAGCTCATCAATGAGGTTGAAAATTTAAGGCTCACAACACAAAGGTCACCCATCACTTACGTTTGTGGGGACTTTGGTCAGGAATTGAAAACATATTCATGAACAGATCAGTGTTTCAAGAAACTGCTTTTTCACTAAGCCAACTCTCAAAAAAATGCACCACTCATAAAGGAGAAGTGATCTGAATAGTATAAAATGTTTTACTTTACACAAATCAACATGAGTAAAAGACTGAGTGCCCAATGAACAGTCTAATAGAGGTGTGACATAGTTAGCAAATAATTGGCACTTGCTCTTCAGTTCCTCCAGGTCTCATTTAGCAGTTGCCTTGCAGGGTCTGCTTTCCAGACTTAGTACCAGTCTGGTACTACAGTCATTATTGGTGTTGTCATGCTGAATGTAGAAATAGTGAGGCTTAGGAGCAGTGTCTCTAAGAAGCAAAGTTTAGAAACCAAACTTTCCTACCTGTCTCATACCCTCAATCACCATTTTTTATCTCTGTTGAGTAATGTTTTATGAGTATTCTGTGCTAGTATTCATGCATTTTCTTAGCAATTACCCTCGAATATGGGTTTGTTGCCTGTATTCGGTGTTATATAGACCTCTGATATAGTCTTTGCAAGTAGCTATATTGCAAATAAAAGAAAACCAGTTTCAAATTGCAAACTGCACAGTAGTGCTCCCTTTACTCTTGGATATAAACCATGAACAGTCAATTGAATCAATAATATGCTTGTCCAATGTTTTTATTTACAAAAAGAAAGGTCTTTAATTATTCCAAATAATTTATTTTCATCAAATGAACTTTACTCTTAAATTGTGCATTTTGGAAGGCAGCAACCGATATTTTCATATCTTGGCAAAGACTAACTACAAATACATTAAATGGGTAGTTGAATAATGATATCATTCAACTGATACTTTGCAGATGGGTATTTGTGACCTGGGAGAACCTTGATTATTTGTCTCTTGCAATCAAGCCTTCCTGCTGATTACTATTTAATAGTTATAATACAGTGCTACCCAGCTCTAGCACAGAAGTCTGGGTTTGCTGTGCTATGTACTACATGAACAAATGTACTCTGAGGTAATTTGGAACAAGTATCTAACAAACAACAGGAGCAGACAAAGAAGAGGATAGGAATGTCAAATCATAACATTATGTAGCTAGAAGATGATTTCGGATCTCCCACAAATCGTTTTTAATAAATATTATGCTATTTAGGATGAGAAAAATAGTTGGCTGATTTACTGAACATGTTGTAGCAGAAGAGCTCCAATTGTACAAAACAACTAAGCACTTCTGTAGTTCAGTGATGATGAAACCAATGTCACGTGAATAACAAAACCTGAATTTTCATTTTAAAGGAGATTTTGTAATTTCAAAATTTATTTTCATTCTGAAACAGAATGAAGTTTTTGGTTTTATTTTCTTTTTTTTTTTCAAATTTTCAAAATTGTTCATATTGTTGACATTTTCTATTCTATAGTACAGTAGAATGTAGTATTCTTTTACAGTTTTACATTTCAAACTGAACATTAAAATTCCATTTCTAAAAATGCCAAAATTAATGTTTTGATGAGATCAAGATGTTCCAGTTTTAATTTTTTCAAATGTAATTTGAAGAATAGTAATTTTCTTATGTGATGTTTTCTGTCAAGTCCAATAAAGACAACTGTGTCACAGGCATTGTGAATGTGTGAAGGTTTGGAAATTTGATTCCAGGCAAAGAAATCATAGTCAATCATTTCACCATAAGGGCGTAGATTGACAAACATGCTCATATTTAGCTTGTGCAACAATCCCTGTTGAAGACAGTAGAACAACTCACACAGATCTTGGTTCTGCAGCTTCTTCCTGATGTGCTCAACATTGCTACTATGGGTAGTAGTGGGTTAAATAAAACCAGGTGGGCTTGCACACTCATTGCCATAAATAGCAGTAACAGCTTGATGGGGGTATAAAAATAACTGCAGTAGACCACAGAAATACCTATTTTGAGTGGTATTCTCACTCTGAATGTGGTCAGATATTTATGGAAAGAACATGAAATACTCTTTCAGGACAAAGAACACTCTCTTTCATATATTTTCTCAGCTTTTGGCAAAGTTCAGCTTAGGACCTCCCGGTCATGCTATACCTATAGTTATACCTATGTCTTTTTTGTGATACAGTGCTTTTCTTCCATTAATTTATCTAATTTATTTTTCCGTCATTGAGTTGCATGATCTGGTGCGTTGATCTTGGGAAGCCACCAGGTGCCCACTAAGGGAACACACACTGCTCCAGCGCAAGTCCCACACACAGTCACACATCCTGCCAGAAAACCTACTCCTTCTTGGGCTCCTCTTCACAGGCCACAGGTCCTGCCAGGACCTGCTCCAGCATGGACTCTCCATTGGGTCACAGCCTCCTTCAGGCATTCACCTGCTCCAGCCTGGGGACCTCTATGGGCTGCAGGTGGATCTCTGCTCCACTCTGGTCCTCCACGGGCTGCAAGGGCACAGCCTGCCTCACTGTGGTCTTCACCACAGGCTGGAGGGGAATCTCTGCTCTGGTGCCTGGAACACCTCCTCCACCTCCTTCTTCACTGACCTTGGTGTCTGCAGAGTTGTTGCTTTCACATATTCTCACTCCTCTCTCTCAGCTCTTGTTTTACAGCACGTTTTGGAGCCCTTTTAAAATATGTTATCACAGAGGCACTACCAATGTTGCTGATGGGCTCAGCTTCAGTGAACAGTGGGTCCATCTTGGAGATGACTGCCTCTGGCTCCATTTGACTTAGGGAAAGCTTCTGGCATCTTCCCACAGCAGCCACCCCTGCAGCTCCCCCACTACCAAAACCTCACCATGTAAACCCAATACACTTTTGAACTGTTCAACACTCTTTGGTGGAGCTCTGCTGTCTATCATGTTTCTGCTCATAAAAAAAGAGATATATTTTCATAGAGACTAATATTCAGACACTTCCGCATTTCTCTTTCTCTCATTTTATACAACAATAAGAAGACGTGCACTGTATTTTCATCATCCACAAAAGTGCTTCCTTTCTTATCTTTGCAACTGATTTTCTCAGGAAGTGTAAATGGTAAAATGCATGTCCAATAAACCCTGTCAAAAGCAGAATTGATGTTTACTGAATCCAGAAAAGAACAGTGCTGAGATTAAATTGTAGAATAGTTTTATTTCTATTCAGAGAAGGATATTAAATATTTTGAGGTGAGAAGATTCTGAGATTAAATGAAGGTATGATACAAAAAAGTCCATATTTATTCATTCTTCTTTTCAAGCATGATACATCTGATTGACAAAACGTGTATTCATTAACAGGATTTGAGCTATAAATAATGTCTTCAAAGTATTTTTATATCAAAATCCCTTATTAAATTAATTTTACATAACTGAATATGAAATAAAGACGATAGAAAATCCCTTAAAAACAAACAAACAAACTGTTTTGCACTGGAAGATGTATGAAGCCATTTACTCGATTTAATATGTGGCATTTTATCTATTGCTAAAATACTTTAGTTTCAATATCCTCAAAACAAAGGTGGGTTTTCAATAGAGTAGTTCATAATTACTGAACATTGCAATCTTCATCCAGACCTGTTGATTCTCAGTTCACACAATGACTTATTGCCAAGATAGAAAGCTTGCTATGGGGGCCAATAAAATGTATTATGCTAAGATTGGTTGCACAGCATTTTTAGTCAGTAAAGTTAGGATAACTGACACAATGCAGAAGGATCCAATAAAAAATGTTTTCTTTGATGGTGTCAGTTTGACTTTGTCAGTAATTGGGAGGATCAGGTTGACACTTGGTCAGAATTTTGTATGGATTTGAGGGAAGACACACAAGGTCCCTCTGTCATCTACACTGTTGGCAATGGATAGAGTGGGAATTTCAGTGATGACAGTGGGAATTTCAGATCTACAGCATGGGAGAGGGACTAACACTAGAGTGAGGCATCAGCAGTGCAGGAAGAATGCTCCAGCATTTTAATTTAAAGGAGCTTTGGCCCTCAGACCTCTCCATTTCGCTATGCCTCTGGCATCATGCCTATGGTAGATGATAATCAAATTTTGGTAACTAAATTTAGTGCATTGAGTGAAGTAGAAAGTAAACCGTGAAAGGGTTCCTTCAACAACCTTTGATCTGACTGGTCTTACCTGTTTTAAGGTTTCCCTTGAATGGTGTTGTCTCCTCAGCACAATAGGGAATAACGCTGATCATTTCTAGAACCATGCCACATTATTTTAACAAGTTTTTTTTTTTTTTTTAAAAGTATGGTTTAAAGGTAAACAAAATAATTTAATAACTCAGCTTGAAGTCAACAAATAGAATGAAAAAAAGAGCTGAAAACAGGTTGGTCCATTTTGGGGAGAAAATGGAAACAATACTAATACGAACATTTCTGTCACTGTATCTAAATAAATACATAGTAGATCGACATATATCTATCGACTTATCTTTCTATTTATGTCCTGATCTGTCTGTGCATCTGCATTCATTCCTTTAAGGGTATTTTGTGGCAGACAGTTAAGGAAGAAGGTCCTCTCCAATAAAACCCTTAGAAAATCCAGGACTGCAGGAAAAAAAAAAAAAAGAGAGAATGCATGAAGCACTTAACCATAACTAAGGAGATGTAAGTTCCACTCCTACATTTACACACACACGTACACCCCCTTTGTGTGATAATTGGGAATTTTTCATGCTGAGCTTGTACTGGTTAAAGAAGTTTTTCCACCCACCTTTTTTTCCCCCACTGTGTTTTCCCGTCCTTGCATCCCACTGACTACACAGATAGCTTGGGAAAGGAAAATCAATAGGATTTTTGTTGTTGCAATGTCTTCAACAATGTAGTGGCAGTGAAAGAAGGCGGTGATGAGATATGATGGGGAGAGGTGAGAGAGGGTGTGATGGACACTGTCAGGGGCAGCATCACGGTAGACTGACATAGTAACAAAACTGCTTCTCAAACTCAGTGTTTAGTACTTTTGCACAAAGGAGCTAAGGCAGTCACTGTAAATAACTCATAATGGAGATAACAGAGACCAACAACTTTTCTTTTTCCTGTTAGTGGTTGTCACTGCAGCGTTGTCTGATCACTAGGTTTCACACGGAGAAAAAGATACCTAGGGAGAAAGCAGGATACTAGTTTATGTCCTGTGTCTATGGAACAGAGCTTGCCACAGATAAATGATGTGTGAGGAAGCCAGGAAATTTTTAGAACCTAGCAGTTCTGTCAAATGTACAATGAATGTTAAAAATTTAGTGATGTTTCCTTGGACTTGCTTTTTATCATGTAGGAAAGCTAAAAAGAACACGTTTCAAAACTAATTGCGACCAACAACTTATTCAGCTGATTTAACTTCTTTACCTGATGATAAAATATGCCAAATTGCCTTTCTTCAGAAACTACTCAAAACTGATGTGTTAGAACTAAAGCTGTTAGAAGATCTGAATTTCTGTCCCATGATAAAATTTGGGGTTAATGAAGGTAAATAAATCATGGGAAAAAAATAGGAAAAAAAAACTGTATCAAGATACATATTTTCATAGCAAATAAATTTCTAAAAAATAACAGATGTAAATTTTGCCTTTACAATCATAGAATCAGTCAGGTTGGAAAAGACCCTTGAGATCATTGAGTCCAACCATCAACCCCACTCAATAAAGTTCTCCCCTAGGCCATATCCCCCAATACCACATCTAAACAACTCTTATGCACATTCAGGGATGATGACTCAACCACCTCCCTGGGCAGCCTATTCTAGCTATCAGTATAACAGGATCTCATTTACTCTGGTGCAGACTGCTAGAAGAGGACGGAAAATATGAGAAAAATGACTATCTTTTTTTAAGTGTGATATTTCCTTCACACAGTCTCTCTGGCAGAAAGTTCTACTTCGAAATCTGTATTTTTCACCATATTAAGACTAGTTCTATGCTATGTACTAATAGATAAGAGGGTGCTTAATCAGTAACTATACAAACCTTCCTACACAAATCTTGTTAAATATGTTCCAAACAATATGATTTGATTCTTCACCTTCAGAATTATGTGAATGAACTTGGAGGAGTTTTAATATCAGAGAAGTAAAATGAATGGATTCCATTTTAAGGAAGAAAATTATGATGTTAAAGTCAGCTTATATCATAGTTTATGTTATCAAATTGTCTTGGCAGCCATAGCGACAAGATTATAGTTTTGGAATGACCATGGAGGCTATTTCTAACTGGAAACATTTCCCAGGTTTTTGCCAGCACATACAGAAGAGGATAAATGCTCCATACTCTACTTCTGTCATGTAGATGCAACAGCAGCTTGCATTCAAAGTCCTAAACGTGGGGGCAAGAAGAAATATGTAGCTGTCAAAAAAAGGTGGGAGGCAATCCTTGCATTAAGTTGTTGCCTCAGTTTAATGCCATCTTTATGTTTTTCTTGAGATTGACATGCTTATTCACATGCTTATCTATGCTCCTTCAGTTAGGTTTTGCTAATTCCTTTAGGTTCTGGACTGAAAATCTCTTGAGTCCTTTTAGATGTCATCCAGCCTATCTCACATACCATTGCTCTGTTCTGCAAATTTTATCCCGTTATAAGGGCTTATATTTCCAGTTAATCTCGTGCCCATCTGTATCTCCTTCTGACCATTGCCATCTGTTTCAGTTTCTGACCAATTACCTTTGTCACTCTGAGGAGTCTATAAATCACACAGAAACTAAGCCATGTGGCCTTATTTGGGTCTCCTGATAGGAAAACACCCAAATCTCCTCCCCCAAAAGAAGACCTCAAAATTGCTTGTATGGCGAATACTTCTGCAAATTTCCTCATATGGACCTTTAAAACATTAAATCTCTCCACAAACAGTTTTTGAAACAAAAATTGGAATATAAAAGTAAAGTAAATAAAGTAAGAAAGATATACAAAATACCTCAGGATTTTCTGTGGTTGTTTTGAATATACATCTGATAATGCACTTTGAGAACAGTCAGGAGGTTTAGTTAGTTTTACACAGGTTTATCATTTGGAAAATTTATTATGACTCATAAGGGAGTGAAACTGTATTTTGTTTTTCTTCTGTTATGAATTACAAGCCTGGTAGAAATTCACCTTAAATTTCAAACTCTGAATAACCTTCTTATCTGTTTAAAAAATGGCTGTCTTGCTGGAGAGAAAATTAAAAACCAATCTTAAAGAATTAATAAGAATGTGTTTTGAAACATTTTTGTAAATAAGTTCAGGTCAGTTATTTGTGGGATCATATCGCTCTTTTCTTAAATGTGTTTTTACCTCTATCAGTTCATTCAACATCACAAATCCTAACAACTTGCACCAATTATATCCCAACTATATTCTTTCCGGGGGGGGGGGGGGGGGGGGGGGGGGGGGGG
>JAOXJM010000001.1:209376141-209388274 GCA_026413425.1 Tringa solitaria | reverse complement strand
AAATGTGCCACAAGAATATTTTTGTACTATTTTACTTGTGGGATTCAGTGAACATAAAAGCCTGTGTGATCTGTGTTGATCTCATAAGCAAAAAATGATCATACATTTGAAATATGACATCACTTGGATTAATTCTTTAGCAAAAAATTTCAGTTTCAAACTCTTGCTTTCTTAACTCCGTTTTGTGTTCACAAGTGGCTCAAGAGTAGAAAGTGGACTACTTTTTCAACTAAAAGTTGATGGGTTCCTATAAATGATCTACTAGTTTGTATTTAAACAGTCTGGTCCTTCTTCCAATAAAGTAGTAAAAGCTTAATTGAATTATTCATGATCAGACTCACACTGTGGCTAAAAATATGTTCACTGGTTGTATAGTGAAAGTTAAAGATTATTTTTGTTTCCTTGCACTATGAATGTCTCATTGATGTGGCACTCTTGCACACCAAGCTCACATGCTGCTAGCAGCTGTGCAAGCGCAGAGCTAAAAGGTGGCTTTGCTCTAAGGGCTGTAAAATATGACTGCAGAGTCCAGTCTGCATGATTTAGATGTCCCAACCCTGAAGTTTTGAGAAGCTGGCCTGGTATGCTCCTAATTGAAAGAAAGGGCAACCCAGTCCTGCACATTATGCTCTTATACAATCAAGAGAGAGGCAAAGTCCTCTGAAACACTAAAGCAAGCTCTCCAGCCCATATGTTTTACTGATCCTATATTTTTTTTTTTGGTTTGGACTGAAGAGGGAAGTTTGATGATGTTTTTGGAGGCAACGCAGGAGCTCCCTGTTCCACCAAAAGTACAAGTCAATATAGCATATACTAGATATCTTCATCCACATTTTTTTTGTTTGCTTAGCATCCTAGTGGCAGTTCTAAGATCTATTCAAATTTCAACAAATGTGTCCTTGTCACCTAGCCATACAACAGTGTGACAACAATTCTCCCCTTTTTTGGGGGGGTGGAGGGTCAGGAAGGCCAGAGTCAAAAGACACCCTGAAGAGCAGGAGGGACTCTTCTCAATGACAATAAAGTTTCCAGGTGAGGGGAGATGAGGTTTTATTCCCCAAGTAACTGGTTTTATGTTACAGCTGAAATATAAAACATGCACATACAAGGAAAATGGGACTTGACAACATGACAGGCAATACTGTATTCTCAGTGCTCCGGTGATCAAATCATTATTGAGCTTTGGGTGCGTCATGGTATTGAAGAGGTTTAAAGAGAACAAGGCAGTGAGCTTGAAGATATCTATGAAGCACTTCTCCCACGTGTAACAGAGCACACAAAAGTGCCTATTTAAAAATATAGCAAGCATGTGAAGGAGGTTGATGTCACAGGCTGATCAGAAGTGAAATTGATATTTCAGGATGCAGTGAGAGATGATAGAGTAGGTGAGGTGAAGCTGCTAAAAGCCTTGGAAGGGAAAACAACTGAAAGTGAAAATAAGAACTTTGGCAGGGAGCCAATGGAAAGATGTACTTAACTGCATCTTTAACTGTAAAAACAAATAATCCAACTGACTTTACTGGAATTACCTTAAGTAAGCATATCCATAAATACTTTGTTAATTTGGAGCTACAGGGAGTAGGTACCTGGCACACCCTGGGTTGCTGGGAAGAAAAATTGTAAAAAAATTAAGAACACAGTGGTTCCTTTTTAATTTGTTAGAATTAGTTACAGAATATCTATTAGTGCTTGGAACATATATTTCCAAATTCTGCTGCAGAATGTATTCTTTCGCATCTCTAAAAGGCCAGCTGTCCTTCCAGAATCTCTCTGCATGTGATAAGCAGGAAAGGACTCTTACTGGAAAATGTCAGCCTTTCTAAATCTCTGTGATGCCAGAGAGGAAGAGATACATTTAGCTACGATAGATACATGTCTGCATTAATGACCAGCATCTTTGCTGAGAAGACTCCCTTGAGGATGCTATGTCCACATCAATGAAATGCCCTCAGACTAAGATGCATTATCTTGGCAGCTCTTCTGAAGTGAAACTCAGAAAATCTGAGATGGTGATGCCTGCCAATACATATTAACAAAGAACAGAATAAAAGGATATGCAACCACAAAAGCTGAACTCAAATAACAGAGGGATTTGACAGATCCAGTAATGCAAAGCAGCTCATTCTGTGTGAAGGTTGAAAGTCTGTCCTGAATTTATTTTGTGGTCTATTATTCTAGAGCTTTTGCTGCTAAGGAGTCCAGTGATTAGTAAAGTCTACAGGGACTGAGTAATCTAGACTTTTATATTCCAGCACTGATTGTCTCTTTCATTAAGTGGTTTTATATGAATTTGAACAAATTTGTTTTTCTGGGACTCTATAGGACTTGTGTGAAACAGGTTTAAACCTTATCTATAGGTTGTACTGGTTTTTAAAGGCATAGTGCATAGTTAAAAAATGCTTTCATACCTTTAAATGCAAGGCATCATGCCTGTTCTTACAGATACATACAAACATGTCTGGAAACAGTCATTCATTTTTAGATTGAACTGACTTGTAACTATGAGGAATGAAAAAAATATTTTGTGATTCCTATGTGGACAACCATAAAACAATATAAATCAATATGAGGTTGTCACAGCCTTGGGAAAGGGAGGAGGAAGGACATATTCTGCCTATCTCATGGCACAGAAGAAGCTTTAGAACATGATCATTGAGCCAGCCAACATTAATGTAGTCCCCATACAATAATGTAGCAAACGCTGTTTTCAACAGATTTACAATATGAAATGAAAGCAGAGCATGATAAATTCAGGTGTGTTATCTACTGTTCTATACTCATGTGTGTACTTAGGCATTTATAACTCTACAAGACCCTTACCCAAAGCAGTGTTCAGTCTTACTAAGTGAAATTTTACCTTATATTTTCATATTAAACCCACTGATGATACTTGAAATGAAGCTTAATTTTGCCTGTGTTATACACAAAATCTACACAAAATCCTGCTCTGCAGTGGAATGTGGTACAATTTGGGTCACATCATGCAGGGGGTAAAGACTGAAAAAAAAAAAAGAATTTGGACGAAGGCCCTCACATGTCATGAGTTTATACTGAAATATCTAATGCTGGATTTCTGGAAGACAGTTAGATCCTTTAGAGGGTCCAAAAACCTGCTGCAGTACCATTAACTGGAACAGTAATTTTTGTCACATAAGAGTTCCTAGAAAGGTTTTTCTGTCTCAGTTTACCTGTCAAAAACCAGGAAATTATTCCAATAATGTGTTTATTTGCTTCGTGGCTATTAGTTACCCCTGGTACTTGTGGTTTTATTTATAATTTTAGAGTGCTCTGGTATGTTTGGATTAAACCATGGGATTATATGAAAAGTATAACAAACTTGAATTTTACAAAGTATAATGGTATGTTGAAAGATGATAATGTTTTTTAAAACTGGTTTGCATACAAGGTAAGTAGTTCAAACTGGATATACAGCATCTTCCCTGAAACTAAGTAGTTTTTTGGAAGATATAGGGAAAATAGTCAGGCATTCTGAGACATTTGGTACGTTAATGGAGTCTGTGTATGACTTCTGACAGCTTCTCAGATTGTTTTCTGTCACATCTGGCAATTTTTCATGTTGTGTCCAATAGTTTCTCCCAGCCTATTCAGTTAGCTAAACCTCAGGCTAGTCACTGACCTGCACACTGTAACAGAGAAAAAAAAAAACCAGAATTTAAAGTGAATATTCCAGTTCCAATTTCTGTCTCACGTCTACTGAAACTCTGTCAAGTTATGTAAAGAATAGAGAATTGAAAGTAATGTATAAGGAAGAAGATTTAGCTAGCTAAAATTTTAAGGCAATGATTGTTTTAATTACTACAAATGAGTGAATTCCAGCTACATGATGGACTGTTAGACTGTCATCCAAGTAGTATGTTAACTGATCATTTTTCAACATAATTCATGTTTTTGTAATGAAACAGGTAAACAAATTGGAGATTAAGCAATACAAATGGTGTCTGTATTCTCTTCAAGTTTAAGTGGTTCTGTTTCAGTTAGGTACCTAGGGGCTAATTAGTTAAATTGATAGAATTGTAGAATCAAAGAATCATGGAATACTCTGAAGGGAGCTTCAGAGATCATCTAGTCCACCCCCTCTGCCTTTGGCAGGGACACCTCCTATTAGACCAGGTTGCTCAAAGTACTTGACCCTGAACACTTCCATGGATGGGGCATCCCCAACTTCTCTGGGCAACCCGTTCCAGTGTCTCACCACCCTCACAGTAAAGATTTTCTTCCTTATATCCAATCTCAACCTTCTCTCAGTTTAAATCCATTGTCCTTTGCCCTGTCACTACAAGCCCTGGTAAAAAGTTTATCTCTGTCTTTCTTATAAGCCCCCTTTAGGGCCACAATAAGGTCTCCCTGGAACCTTCTCTTCTCCAGGCTGGACAATCCCAACTCTCTCAGCATTCCTATTGTTATTGCCAAATACTACAAAATATTTATTATCCAGTTAAGAAAAGTTTTCCCATTGTCATCAAATTGACTGAGTTTTCATATATATTAATTTGTGCTTAGAGGTTGGATGTGCTTTGAGGGGAGATTTTTTAAGAGGCTAAGGTTAACTCCCCCATTTCCACCTCACATCTATGACCCAGTTTCCCAAAAATTTTTAGCGAGAATTTTACCATTGACATGATATAACAGAGACTCGAATGTTTTCATAAATGCTTAAGGAACGTAGTATTTCAGTAACATTTGTTTCGTGTGTTAATGTGCCAAAATCTCAGGACAAAAAAACTTTCTGTCAAGAGTTCTGTCTGGAAGGCTATTTTCAAATAATCTGGTTTTCTCCTCCTAAAACGAGTACAGAGCTAGAGAATGCATACTGAAGTGTGTGTTTTCAGCAGTTCCTCTTGGATTAGCCTTTAGGCTGTTTTTCAGGCTTTTTCCTCTGTTGTATTGCAAACCAATTTAGTTTTGTATGAATTATATAACTAATCAATTGATTAAATATTTAAGGTTTATTGTAATGGATATTTTGGAATGGTCCTTGAGGGCCACCTGTGTCTCACCTAAATAATGAGCAGAAATAAAGCAGTGATTATCTTCAGTTTTCTGGAACCATAATGCTTTTCTTAGTGCTCTGTAACTAGAATAACCACATGCACCTCTGTTTTTGCCTAACTCCAACTTCTCTGATGAATATTAATGACAAGACCTTTACTTCATACAAAGCCATAAGGCAGCAGAGTTGGAGAGGAATGGATTTCCTGCTTAATTAGGATGTCACATAGTGCTTCATACCTGTTAAAAATACAAAATACCATGTTGCACTGTCTTTGATGCTACATTTTTGTAGCTTGTGTGCAGGATCATTCTCAGAGATTTTCAGTAAAGTCCTGACAGACAACAGATCAGAGCAAAGATCTGGGAAGCAATGGACTGTGACAGTTTCTGTACTCTCTCAATAGGTTAGAGAAAGAGTTTGGAGAGTTTACTTAATCATATTTTGTCTCAGGTTCCAAAGCAGTGAGCATTAGGAAAAATTAACATTCATTTTTAACTAGCACTTAGAGATCCTTGGGTGACTCATTCAATGTAAGTGAAAGTTATTACTACTAATTATTATCAATTTGGGGAAATAGATTTAGTATTGTTTTCTTCATGGTTTAATTAGTTCAGTTCCTCTGTTTCTCAGTGTTATTTTTTTCCTCTATGAGTTTGAATTATTCTTGTTTCATTTTAAGAACATTCTAATTTTACTCTGATAATTTTACTCAGCTTTATTGAGTTTCCTTTTAGAGTTCTGTTGATGCTCATAGCAGCATCAGTAAGGACCAAAGGTTCTTGAGGAACATTATATAAATGGAGTTGGACCAAAACCCCATTAACTTTTCAACCCAAATAAAAATGCAAGTCTTCATGGGATTGATTGTGTTTATAGTCTGCTCAGAATTAAAATGAACTTTTTTATGACCCACAGAAGTGATAGTTTGGAATACCTCAACTCAGTTCCTCTGTGTGGACTAGACTGGAAGCTGCATTATTTAGATGGAGAATTGCTAACCAAAGCTAATGTTAATAAAAAAGTGAAGAGCAAAACTTGGACATCAAATCAAGGACAGGAAGAGCAAGATGCTCTGTGATGCCTTCAGTGGTGGCATTCACTCATCTAACCAAAAGTCTACAATATAAATGTCTGAAGTTAAAAGAGGTGAACCCTAGCTCAGCATGTTACAAAGATCTCATTATTTCTGGTACTCCAGGAAGCTGATGAGTCTGGGTGGCAGAAGTCAACTCCTTTCTCCCCAGGCACTACATGCAGAGTACTATTTGCCTTAGGACAACTGCTTTGGTTGTCCTCTGTTCCTTTCCTCCCAACACCACAAATAGCAAATAAAAGTTCTAGTAGCAAATAAAACTTCTAGTAACTATGGCAAATTTATTCCACCTTTCCATTGCCTGACTTTCAACTATTTAAACTCTGGAAGTTGGATGCCTCATCCCTGGAAGTGTTCAAAACCAAGTTGGACAGGACTTTGAGTAACCTGGTGCAGTAGAAGGTGTCCCTGTACATCACAGGGGGATGGGAACTAGACGATTTTTAACCCTTCTGTGATTCTATCATTCTATGATTCTTGACAAGCAGTGTTCATGTAGAATACAGAAATTTCAGTGATTTCCCTGAGTTCTTCAAGGTTTCCATAGCAGTACTGAGAACCAAGCAAAAATCAGACACGCTCCATACCCACAGTAAAATCATTTTCCTCCTGGACTTCACAGAAGACATGGTCAGAGACACAGATTTCTTTTGTATGTAGGGAGCAGAAGGGCCTTTGAGAGGGACAAATTTTTTAAGTTTAAGAAACTTCAGGGATAAGTAGGGATGGCTGAGGAATAAAAATCTATGAAAGACTGGTTTCTGAAGACAGAACTGGGTGAAGAATCAGATGAAGAGGCAGGAATGCTCACCTTTGACAGTAATGTCACTGGATATCCTTCATGACACTGCCTTCTGTCTGGCTATAAGAAATACATTTTAAACTGAGCAGTGGAAGTAAGCAGCACAGTTATTAAGTAGTAGTACAACACACAGTTTGTACAGATTGGCAGCACATCTTCTAGGCAGCAACTGCATCGTATTTTGCTTTTCAGTCCAACTGCTGGCACACTGTGGCCTTATTCTTTTCTGTTTTCAGGGGGGATTCTGTAGCAGAAATTCTGACTTCTAGGCAAAACATTCATTTTTTCTTTTTACTTCTCCCATCTCCCGCTCTTTTTCCTTTTTTTTTTCAGATAGTGCTTCTTCCTGTTGTATCATATTTTGAATCCTTTCAGACTGAAAATTGTTTTCATTTGTATTCATAGCTTTTAGTATAATGGCCCATGATCCTTTGATCCTGGCTTCTGTGCATTATAGTGAAGCAGATAATAACGAAGGAGATGTGAATGACAACACTTGGCGTCACTTTGGATTCCCTGAGCACTACCAAATTCTAGCTGCAACAGATGGTACTGACCACGCTTCCACAGACAAAAAATCTTCCTCAAGTCTCTAAAACCTTAGTTTGTCCCCTTGTTATTCCCCTGCTAGTCAATTGCTGACTGTTGCATGGTTATTTTCCACTGTAGATCAGAAAGCTAGAGGCACTTTGCTGTCTCCCCACCATCATTAGTCCAGGTTCTGTGCCTTAGAGAAAGTTGAGGACTCACGATGTCATGTTCAAGTGATAGTGTCTTACACAGCTTTGCAGGGACATCACCAGCAAGACACTGTAGCAGACATCTTCCTGGTTATTACCCGAAAATCAGGTTAGAGGCATGATTTTCAGTTGTAGAACTTACCAGTAAATTGATTTTATTAGACCTTAGAGAAAACAATAGCTCCCTGTATTTTTGCTGTTCTCAAAAAGAATTCTGAAGAAATTTGAAACTGATTTTGTGAAAACAAAAGTACCCATTGCTTCTCTTATGAATGACAACAACAAGCTGATCACAACAGGTCCTTTTTTCTTTGAAACCTTCGGATGCTAGAAATCAGCTTGGAAATTTTATGGGTAAGTTAAATTATATAATCTTTCTAAAAGAGGCTGAAAGAAGT
Source organism: Tringa solitaria (assembly GCA_026413425.1). NCBI lineage: Eukaryota > Metazoa > Chordata > Aves > Charadriiformes > Scolopacidae > Tringa > Tringa solitaria. Next base: position 209,380,227 of record JAOXJM010000001.1, on the reverse strand, counting down.
CAGCCTTTGGTTTCAGAACAAGATATTGTCATGTATTGCAGTCAAAATGCAGATACAAAAAAATATTACTGGATACCTGAATAAATCTGATAAAGCATGTAGTGCAATGGTGAAAAAGAAAAAAAAAACGCAAATGTAGAATTTATTGGTTTTGTTTCATACCCCACAAACAAAATCAGCAGACTGTTTTGATTGCAGAGTTTCAATCCATATTTGCTGCTGTCTTATACTGAGAAAAAAATCAACATAACATCATTAAGCTTTATGCAGGGACCATACCCAAAATAAATAAAAAAGTCATTAATACTGCAATAAATAGCAACAATAAGCTGACAAATATGCATGAGTACACTCACACACAAACACACATAGGGATACACCTGATAATTTGGAGGCCAGCAGTCATCATTGCAGAAGTTTTCTACCTGCCAACCTTGTTAATGTTATTTTTACTTATGAACCTAATTTATACAGCTTATTGAAGCCTTTGGTTAAAATTACCCACATTATTCATGTACTTCTCAGAATTACAAATCATTTCACATACTATGGGGATAGAGAGCTATGTAAAGAAGCTCTTCCTATACATACCAACAAAACCCACTGCAAATCTTCTCAAATATATTTATTGGAGAATTAAAGCTGTTTGCTTATAGCAAATTGGAAATCTGTGGTGCAGAAATATTATGCATAACCTTGTAAATCAGATTAACTGGTGTTCCTTCTTTCATGCAATAAATTCCATAGGGATCATCTGTTCAAGGCACTGCTTGATGACCTGGCACCAGATCAGAAAGCTTGCTGCTTTCTGCACTAATTTTGAAATCTGGTCCAAGTGGGAGCATCATTACTTAAACTCAAATCTATTTTACACTGAGATTAACATGCTGTGATACCTGCTCGTTGTGGTCCATTAGTCCTTGTACCATTTGAGCAGTCAGCTGTGGTGTGTTCAGCGACTCATTCTGCTCAGTTTGAAATGCTAATACGTTTCATAACATCAACATTCAACACTGTTGTGGCCTGGTTTTTAAGTAAACACCAATACAGTTGATGAGACAACTGAAAAAAGCAAAGAGGCCTGATAAATCAGAGACATTTATCACAAGAACTGACCTGTTTTTTAACCAGTATTTCTTTGAATTTGACAAGAGAAATACTCATTTATTTTGAAGACGATTTAAAGGCTATTGGAGAAATATCTGTTTAAGACTTGAGGCCAGTGAGACACTGGACCAGGTTGCCCAGAGAGTGCCCATCCCTTGAAGTGTTCAGGGTCAGGTTGGATGAGCTTTGAGCAACCTGGTCTAGTGGGAGGTGTCCCAGCCAATGGCAGAGGGGTTGGAACGAGGTGATATTTAGGGTCCCTTCCAACCCAAACCAATTTATGATTCTGTAACTGAGGATAAATAACTGGGGGGGCAAATCGCAAAGGAAAGCAATGTTGGTTTTGTGTCATAGAATAAGAATGGAAAATGAGCTTTAGGAGTAACTGATTCATAGGAAAGATACAGGGTGAAATTCTGTAAGACACCTCTAATATGGAGGTGCTGTCTTCCTTTGCCTTTATCGTGAAGGTTTGTTTAAACAGCATAACATAATCTAGAACTGGTTTTGTAATGATGAAGTCACCTGAAGGGAGAAATGTTTCACTGAAGCTTAGGACCTGGACACATGGATGTAAAGGCCTATGAAGGCAACAGGCACTAAATCATACTGAAATAAGAGGATAATTTTTGACCTACCTTCTTATAATGAACAATAATTAGTCTGGAAGAGTTATCAGTCTACAGTAATGAAATATTAGATAATATATATCAATGTTCCAACTAGTCAATAGTGGTTGTTCATGTTCTTAATCGTGGTTGAAGAATAAGAAAATTATTTCATTACTTCTGGGAGAGGTTCTGCAAGGAAATTGTATAGCCAGAAAGAATCAATGTCTTTGTTCTAATTTTTGCAAATTACAGGTTGAGTGGTATCTGTATTTCAGCAGTGTTTCAAATCAAACATTTGTATTTCCTACATCACTAATGAAAAATTCATCTTTGCAGAAAACGCTTGCACAAATTTCACATAGCATTGAAATCCTAGTAGATGAGAACAACCTCAGCTGAAAGCTTTATCTGTTGACATTAACTTCTTGGAAAAACTGATCTGATACACTCCCTTATCACAATCAAAAATAAGCAATACACTTATCAAATAATGGGGATTTCTCACATGATATCCTGTCTTCACACTCAAGATATACATGAAGATTGACCTAATCTTCTTTTTATTTTATTGTTGTGTACTCAATGAACAGTGCACTTGTTAAAAAATAGTACTGTGTTTTATTGGAGTTGGGCAGGGACAGTAAAATCTATTTAGATTTTAAATGTTTATAGTAATTGTGACTACATTCAGCTAAAAAAGTTCTTAGAAAACCAAGTATAGCTAGAATAAATAGTTTTCAAAGGATTCCAATTCACTTAAAATTATTCAGAGTCTGTTTGCCACTGATAACTCTTAGATGACTTCTAGTTTAAAGATCTGCTTTTTCTTTGGCTTAAACAAGTGATCATAATATAATTAATAATGAGTTTATCTGTAACTGCAACAGTGAAAGCAATACCAGCCACTCCATAATAAAATTCCTTTAAATCTCCAGGGCTGATTGGGCCATCTAAAAGAAGATAAAGGAAGTAGTCTGTTAATCATTGTTTATAAAATAGCATTAGGAAGATTTTATTTTCTTAAATTTTCCCCTACAGCACAATCAGCCAGTGGAACCAAGCAAGCTTACAGAAACATGGGGGGAGAGATTTCCCAAAATAAGCAAAAATTTTCCAAATAACCCAGTTCTTTCACTTGAACCTGATAGTCTAAAATTTCCTAAACCTAGTATTGGATTTGTTCTCTGGCTCAGTTTCCTATCCTTAATTGGGAGACTAAATCATTTCCTTGATGAAGCGCTCGCTAGAGCTGGAAATTTATTTTTAAGGGTGAGAAACAATCTTTTTTGGTCCAAAAATACAATGCATATTTGGTACAAAAATACATTGCAAATCAAGAAGATTTCCCCTGTGAGGAGAGGGAGGGAGGATTTTGGAATTAGGTTAGAAAATAACAAAGGCAGAGGTATTCCCATTTTAGTCAGTAGTTCAGTGGTCCGGGTACTCAACTGGCAAGCAGCAGATCTGGGCTTCAACCCTCTCTTCTCTTCCTAAGGAGATATAAACCCCAAATCACTTATAATTTAGAAGAACTCCCTGACTGCAGGGTAAGAAGCTCTGGGTTGTGGTGTACTTAAACACATTTGCTGATTGTCTTCCATTTTGATAGGAGCACAGCTCTGTCTGATTCTGGAGGAATAACCACAAGCTAAAGACTTATTCCCCTAATGTGTTGAAAAACAGTTTTATAGAAGGACTTGGAGGGTACTTGTGGATAAAATATTGGATGAGCCAGCCATGTACCCAGAACAGCAATCATATCTTGAGCTGCATCAAAAGAAGTGTGGCCTGCAGGTGGAGGAAGGTGATTCTGCCCCTCTACTCCACTCTGGTGAAACCCCACCTGGTGAACTTTCCAGCTCTGGGGCCTCAGCACAGGAAAGACATGGACCTGTTGGAGTGGGTCCAGAGGAGGGCCACAAAAATTATCAGAGGAATGGAACACCTCTATTATGAGGAAGTGCTGGGAGCTGGGATTGTTCAGCCTGGAGAAGAGAAGGCTCTGGCTCCAGAGAGACTATATTGCAGCCTTTCAATATATAAGAAAGATGGAAAGAGACTTTTTACTAATAACTGTAGCAATAGGACAAGGAGCATTGCTTTTAAACTGAAACAGGGTAGGTTTAGATTGGACATAAGGGAGAAATTTTTTACAAAGAGCATGGTGAGACACTGAAACAGGTTGCCCAGAAAAGCTGTTGATGCCTCATCATTAGAAGTGTTCAAGGTCAGGTTGGATGTTGTTTTGAGCAACCTGTTCTCAAAAAAGAACAGGAGAGGGTACAGCCGAGGGCTACAAAGGTGATCAGGGGCCTAGAACATCTCTCTTATGAGAAAAGGCTGAGGGACTTGGGTCTTTTTAGTCTGG
>JAOXJM010000001.1:209339171-209351318 GCA_026413425.1 Tringa solitaria | reverse complement strand
CCATTTCCTCTTGTCCTGTCACTGGGCACCACTGAAAAAAGACTGGTCCCATCCTTCTGACACCCACCCTGTAAGTATTTATATGCATTGATAAGATCCCGCCTCAGTCTTCTCTACTCCAGACTGAAAAGATACTCAGCTGTTCCTCTAGTCCCCTAACCATCTTCCTAGCCCTAATTACAAAAGATTTATTTTTATTGCAAAAGGACAAATCCATGAGATACCCTACATAGATGAAAAATATACAGTGAGGCAATCTCAAAAACAGCTCTATATTGCCAACAGACCCATACTTGCAGTTCTGCAGGAAATCAAATCTGTGGCATTGCTAAGAAATTGTGTCCACTTCTGGGTGTATCTCTGTTCTCTCAAAAGTAATATACACTTCTGATTTTTCTTTTCACTTTAAAGCTCTATTCAACAGCTTATTAAAATTCAGAATGAAAGAAGTCTATGGGTGGATCACTTAAGATTGTTCTCTTCAAATATATCTTCAGAGAGTGATAGGCAGTGCCCACAGAGTTTTCTGAGGTGAACTTATTTTGAGGATGAAAGAGACTCTTCCAAGTCTAAGAAAAGAAACTAAAAATACTCTTGGAACAATGAAAACATTTTCCATTTAAGCTTGAGAAAAGATGAGATGCTTTCTTCTCAAAAATAAGAATTCAAGATGTGAAAAGAAATTAAGATCTTGAATTTCAGCATTGTTATTCCATCATTCTGTGTAGGCTACATGATAAAAGGTAACTATTTAAAACATTAAAACTAAGGCTGAAAATGTGATCCAGTATATACTCCTAGAAAGATTTAAAGGTAGTCTGAACAGTTTGAAAGCTAGTATTGTCCTTGAGATTTTCTGATCCTTAGAACAGCTATAGACTTTTGGTTAATGAAGTCGAGAGCCTAAAACGATCTCCATTAAAGGCTTGGCGTATGTTTGTCCAAAAAAACCCCAAACCTATTTCTGCTCCTTTAAAATTAACATTGTGACAAATACAGGTTTGCTAGAAGGTACTGATTAGCAGTGAAGATCTGTTTCCTTCCTATTATCTTTCTCTGTAGTACGTGGGTATGTTATTTTCTGTTATTTCCTTTTTTGTCTTTTTTTTTTCTTTGATTTATCTGCATCCTCCCAGGGTCTACGCCTAGGAATAGTGACTCTCTGCACACACACAAACCACACACGTCTTGTACAGACAAGGTATTTATGAGAGGGGAAGATCCAGGGGTTTGTAGCTTCCTGTTGCCAGCTCCTGATAATGAGCATCTGTTCCAGATAATGTGGTCCAGAAACAGTCTCTTCTCTTGGAAAATCTCTCCTCAATTCTGCTTACATCTTACTTTCTGCATCTCCCACAGGTCCTTTGTGTAGATAAACATGAGAAAAGTGTGTCGCAGATAAAGGGAAGAAAGTACTGGATCACAAGGATTCATTCATTTGTCCCAGTTTCGCGGCTGTTGTCACGCGTGCTCCATTAGAGAAAGAAAGTAGGAAACAGAAAGGCAGAGATGCTTTCTCTAACTCCACATATGAAATGATTTAAGAGTACTTAAAACACCCCTAAGATCTGAACATAAAAACATTATCCATGTGGCAAAGATTTATACCAAAGAACCCATCTCACTAGCCCTGCTGAGTGATTATGGAAGAATCTTACTTGGAGTAATGAAAACTTCTGATTTGCAAACTTGTGGTGTAATTCATTTTTCTATCACTCTATTAAAATGACAAAGTAGCACCCACAGCAGTGCATTTCCCCCTCACTATGGCTGAATTGATAGTTTCTAGCGAAGCCGTTGTGTCTCCAGAGGTTAAGGCTGAAGGCGACTGATAACGTGGATGAAATACCAAAACTCTCTAAACCTCATTCTGGTGGAATTCAGTTCACTACTGCCTTGAAAAGACATTTTAAATCTTGGCAAGAAGATACTGCTTTCAGGAAGAACAGATAAAAAAGCTATGTACTATTTCAAGGAATAAGGCCCAAGCTGAATTCTGTCGATCTTTTCCAATTAATTAGAAACACTGTAGTAACAGAATGGACTAAATGAACAGTATTTTAATTCAGAAGGCAAAGTTAATAAAATGAAATCTATATTTACTAAGGGGCTATATCCTTCAACTTTTATTCATATTGATTAGTAACAATGAAGGAAATGGAGACTGGCTGAGATAAGTCATCTCTATCCTGGGAAAATGTATAGTTATAAAACATTGTGATTTAATACCTTTTAACCACTATGCTGTTAAACACTCTTTGTCTCTAAGCGCTGATTTGCACAAATCAATGTTAAGCTTGGATACTGACTTTTTTTAACCATGATTGCCTGAGCTGATTTTTAACGTAGTTCTACTAATACAAGCCAAAAGGAAAAGTATTCCTTATATCCTACCAGTTAAAATAAAGTAAGTTAAACATGTTTCTGTTTGAACTATTTTCCAAACTCTACATGTGTTCAAAAGTTTCAGAGTGTGGCAAAATCAGTTCACTTTTCATAGCCAAATGTGCATCACCTGGAGGTTGTGTGAGTAACAAAAAGTGCAAGTTAACCACCCAAACCCTGATTTGACCTGAGCTTTTCTGACAGAATGAAAATTATACTGTAATGTATTGTCAGCTCAACAATATCTTGAGGAGGATGACTGTCACAAAATGCAGGACTAAATGTTAGCTGTACACTTAATAGAGATTTTTGAGCAATTAAGAAGAAGTAACATACTAAAATGTGTTATGTAGTTACTTACTCTGACCACAGCTATTTATACACACATCTAGAAACTCCTGTATAGAAGCGAATGTCCAGAAACCCAAACACTAATTGCAGGTTGTTTATCTGGTTTTGTCAATAGCTGATTATTTCAGATGCCCTTATCTAGGAGAGCAATGAATACACTGTTGGTTTTTCCCTTTGGAAAAAAAAAAAAGCAAAGCTAGTATTGCTTCCAAAGCCATCATCTATTCACTGAAACTTTTAAAAAGGTTTATTTTTTTTTTTCTGTTTACTATAAGATATATAACTCATATTATGTAGCAGGAAAATAGCTAAATTACTTATGCAGCAATTGCTCTGTTAGGAATCTAATTACTTCTTGCTGCTCCATAAGTCCTTGTCATGGGGGATCTCCCAGTACAAGAGCTTGGGTAAAGGTAATTAGTGTTTTCTAATCATCTCCCCCCGTTATTTTACACTACATTGAACTTAATATGCCAATTTCAGCTCCCAGCAATCAGAAGCTCCATGGCAGTCTGCTGTTTCATTCTGGTTGTGCTCTTGTAGCCAGAAGATGAAATGATTCATACTCCACATAGCATTAACTTCTCTCTCCCAACTGAAAAACAAAAGAAATACCCTGGGAACAACAGCAATAACAAATGGCAGCAGGTACCACAGAGCCTGCGTTTTGCTCTACTACAGTAATTCAGTTGGGAGGTGCAGAAAGACATATCCACAGGAATGCAGTCAAGGTGTTGCCAACCGAACAGCGTAAACCACATATCTTTCTTCTGAGCTCTCCTCTGAAGTGCCCAGGAACCCATCCAGGGTCAGGATATAGATCCCAGGCAGGGAAACAGTTGCTTTTTTTTCTGAGACTTTCTTATAGCAGGCTGTACTTGGCTATTGCATTTCTCAAAGCTCAACTTAACCTCAGGACGTATCCCACAGAAAGCTTTTTGATTCTCTGAGATGGACATTCAGTTCTGTGCAGGAGTTTTTAGATGTGTATATAAAGATCTACGGTCATACCTATTAGAGAAAAGGATCTATTTATCTTCAGAATGGAGCAGTAAAGGGTTTATATCATAATTTCATTCTTAATTCAAATAGATTTTTATTTGGACATTTCATAGTAGTGATGGAGATGAGCAAGACTGATCTCATCTAAAGCCAGATCTAAATTGCTGTGAGCTCACTTAATTAGTGGAGAGGTACAGGCATATACGTAGGGTGATTCAGATCTTAGGTAAGGTAAATTGTCCTCTGCTGTCCCTAGCAAAGGGGATTTGGGGTGAATACATCCAAACATCCGTTATGTGCTGAGAATCATGTATCTGTCTCTCTGATGGCATACTTAGCTTCTTGGAAAGATAAAGGTATCGTTTTCTTCAGGTGGGTGGGTAGATGTGAAGTGCTTGCTTGGGTCCAGGTTTCATGGACACCCGTCCTTTAAAAGTGTGGGAGTCCTTGTAGAGAGTCTACTCAAGGGTAGGAACTTATTCATGCTCAAGAAAGAGAATTCTTCACCTTGAATTCTTTTTTCCAGAGACAGTATAGTAAATTCACATTCCTGCATACTGCTGCACCTTCTCTCTGTGCTTGGAAGTAGGTTCTGGCATCTTCTGGTGTCTTCTGCCTTGAAAAGGAGCTGTCAGTTAAATGTGCCAAGGGACAGCTGAACCTACTAAACAGAGACATAAAGTTTCCCCACCAATTCTCGGGAATTAAGCACCTGAAAATCCATCCAGCTTGGGGAATTCCCAGGCAGGCCTGTCCTGGAGGGTACAAACTTCAGAATTTTGAGTCAGTTGCTATTTGTGCATCTCAGAAGAGAAACTTCAAGGAAGAGATTTGAATTCTGGTCTTGATTTCAGCCTCACTGATTCTTTCTGGATCAGTCATCCTAGAATATCTAGTTGTTCAGGTGGCTGGGAGTTCTCAGAGGTGAATCTGGAGGCATAAACAGTTTCTAAGATTGCTCTGTGTTTCCTGTATGTAGCAGCTTTAATGGTCAGCCTCTCCCACAGGGCTCTTAAGGCAGAATCCGCACTCATGCAGAGTTATGGTTTCTAAAACTTTATATGCTTATAACAAGTGAGTACTTAACATAAGGAGGAGACACATTACTTTTAAGATTGTCTATAAAGGTATTTTTTGAGCTGCTGTCTTTTGAAAATGAATTTTATGAAAACAGACTAAGGTTGTACATGACTGTTTCATTTGTATAATCTGTGTCAGTGGTTGAGAACCAGGAAACTTCATTTGTAATGTTCAAAACAAACAATTTTTTAAAAAGAATTTTACAAATCAATATTTATTAATGAAATTGCTACATAATTTTTATTGAAACTTTATTAGCAACAATCTTTCATTAAAATAATAATTTTAGAAAAAAATGCAAGGTTTTATTTTGATAGTAAAGAACTTTTATAGAAGTCCTCAGCCGTAATAATCCATGTTCTTTCAAAGTACTGAAAAAAAATTTCCAGGAGTAAGAAAACTTTCTAGAGTTCTACAAATTAGATTATTTTCAGTACCACAGTTATAAAACTTGGCAGCTAAAAAATTTTTCCTTTATAGTCTGGGGTTTTTTTGGTGGGCATTACCCTCCTGTCTTCTGATTCACTTCATTTCATTATGGTTGCATCACACTGGGGAGGTAGTTCTCATAACTATTCAAATGATGGCATTTAAATGGGCTCTCAAATCAAGACAGAGCAGCTGTAAGCAATACCAATGAACATTTCTTTTCTTTGACTGCTTTGGGTAGTGGGTTTTTGTTATTGTTCATTTTTTTCACCCCACAGAAGAAATCATTTCAGATTAAATGCTAAGCTTATTCTGTGCCAAACCATGGGGAACAGTAGTAAGTAATGTTTATGAATTAAGCTTCTGTCCATGAGTATTTCAGGGAGAGATATGATTTCTGCAAAGCACTTTTTGCCTTGGCAGCTTACTAGAGCTGGGTGGTGCTTCCTATCAAGATCCACAAAATGTCTCATTCTCCTTTAGATCTCTGTTTGGATATTCTCCTCTGTGCTCCTTCTAAAAACATGACGATAACCTACTCAGAACATCAACTACCATATTACCTCGTGATATTAATTATTTGTATTCCCTATCTTCATGTATATTTATGTTGGGGTTTTTTTTTCTCTTGTGTCTGATTTTATGTTTGAGGTTTTCATGTGGCCTGTGCCTGCAGAGATCTTAACAGCCCAGACTCCTAGATTGTGTCTATGAATGTTAAGTTCTAAAGTAATATTAATGATAGATTCTACTCACTGCTCCTAATTAAGTAGCTTCCCATCTATTGGTTTCAGGCATCAAAATATTTTAGTCCATTTACTCCCTATCTGAGCCTTTTACAGGTGAAACCTTTCTCACATGCTTAAAAAGAGTTCGACCATTCAGAAGAAAACAGGTAAATCAGCCATTTAAATCAGAGAGTGTTCTCTGCCATTCCTCACATAAACAATTCCAAAACTCAGAGATGCTGTGCAAAACACAGTGCACAATTTGTCTTTTATTTCAGAATTAACAGCTTAATTGGTTATCTTGTTATTAGATCTTAGAAAAAAAAAGTGTTTCAATGGTCTTTGGTATTTAATTAAGGTATAGTAAATGGTTTTATAAATTGAATTTTGTATCCAATGGATATGGTTATTGAAAAAATCAATTGAATGGAAACAAGTGTCTTAATAAAGGCTTTTCTTCTGCATTTGAAACAAGTTCTGTGCTTGGGTTAATGTTGATTAAGGAAACTTCTCTGGAGCCTTAAATTACTTTTACACTGAACTAAATGCTTTGCAAACAAATGTAAACCTGATTTTGCTGTATTTGCCTTTCTCTTCATCTAAAACTAGTTTTCTAAAATGAAAAATTCTTGTTTATGAGATAATCACAGATTTTACATCATCCATTCATCTTGCCATTCTTATATGAATCATAGAATAGAATCACAGAACTGTTTTGATTGGAAGAGACCTTTAAGATCATTAAGTCCAACCATTACTCTAACACTGCCAAGTTACCACTAAACCATGTCCCTCAGCACCACATCTACATGTCTTTTAAATCCCTCCAGCGATAGTTACTCAACCACTTCCCTGTTCCAATGCTCAATAACCCAGTGAAGACATTTTTCCTACTATCCAATCTAAACCTCCCCTGGTGCAACTTGAGGCCACTTCCTCTTGTCCTATTGCCTGTTACTTGGGAGAAGAGACCAACCCCCATCTCGCTGCAGCCTCCTTTCAGGTAGTTGTAGAAAGTGATAAGGTCTTCCCTCAGCCTCCTTTTCTCCAGACTGAACCACCTCAGTTCCCTCTCTCCTCATAAGACTTGTTCTCCAGACCCTTCACCAGCTTCGTTGCCCAAAATTGGACACAGTGTTAGAGGTGGGGCCTCATCAGTGCCGAGTACAGGGGGACAACCACTTCTCTAGTCCTGCTGGCCACACTATTTCTGATACAGGCCAAGATGTTGTTGGCCTTCTTGGCCACCTGGGCACACTATTGGCTTTTATTAAGCCAACTGTCAACAAGGTCCTTTTCTGCTGGGCCCCTTTCCAGCCACTCTTCTCCAAGCCTGTAGCATTGCATGGAGTTGTTGTGACCTAAGTGCAGGACCAGGCACTTGGTCTTGCTGAACCTCATACCTGTGCAGATCCCTCTGTATAGCCATCCTACGCTCAAGCAGATCATCACTCCCACCCAGCTTGGTGTCATCTGCAAACTTAGTGAGGGTGCACTCAATCCTCTCATCCAGATCATTGACAAAGACATTAAACAGAACTGGCCCTGATATTGAGCCCTGGGGAACACCACTTGTGACCAGCTGCCAACTGGATTTAACTACATTCACTACATCTCTTCAGGCCTGGCCATTCAGCCCTTTTTTTACCCAGAAATGCATATCCAAGCCATGAGCATCCAGTTTCTCCAGGAGAATGCTGTGGGAAATGGTGTCAAAACCTTTACTAAAGTCTAAGTAAACAACATCCACAGTCTTTCACTCATCCATCAAGCGGGTCACTTTGCTATAGAAGATCAGGTTAGTCATGTGGGACTTTCCTAAACCCATGCTGACTGGGCCTGATCACCTGGTTGTCCTGTATGTGCTGTATGATGGCACTCAAGATGATCTGCTCCATAACCTTCCTTGGCACTGAGGCCAGACTTACAGGCCTGCAGTTGCCCAGATCCTCCTTGCAACCCTTGTAGATGGGCTTCAGATTTTCTATCTTCCAGTCATAGAATCATAGAATCATAGAATGCTTAGAGTTGGAAGGGACCTTAAAGATCATCTAGTTCGAACCCCCCTGCCACGAGCAGGAACACCTCCCACTAGAGCAGGTTGCTCAAAGCCCCATCCCAGTCAACTGGGATCTCCTTGGTTTGCCAGGACTGCTGAAAAATGACAGAAAGTGGCTTGGTGAGCACTTCTACCAGCTCCCTCAGTACCCTTGGGTGGATCCCATCCACTCCCATAGATTTTATTTGAATCTAAGTGCTGTAGTATTTCCTCTTGGATTATGGAGGTTCATTCTGCTCCCCATCCCTGTTGTCCATCTCAGGGGGCCAGGTATGCAGAGAACAATGGGTCCTTACTTACTATTAAGGACTGAGGCAAAGGCAGCATAAAATATCTCAGCCTTTTCCTCATGCTTTGTCTCTATGTTTCCCCCCATCATCCAGTAAAGGGTGGAGAGTCTTCTTGGTCCTCCTTTTATTGTTAATGTATTTATAGAAACAATTTATTTTCATTTACAGCAGTAGACAGATTAAGTTCTAGCTGGGCTTTGGCCCTGCTAATTTTTTCCCCTGCATAGCTTCACAAAATCTTTGTAGTCTTCCTGAGTGGCCTGCCCTGCCTTCCATAGGCCATAAACTTTCCTTCTTTTCCTGCGGTTTAGCTGGGCCGGTCATCTTCCCTACCAGCTTGTCTTTCAGCACATGGGGACAGCCTGCTCTCCCACCTTATAGATTTCCTTCTTGAAGAAAGTCCAGCCTTCCTGGATTCCTTTGTCATTCAGGACTGCCTCCCAAGGGACTCTGTCAACCTAAACAGGTCAAAGTCTACCTCCCTAAAGTCCAAGGTGGCAGTTCTACTAACCTCTTTTCTTGCTTCTCCAAGAAGTGAAGTCTCGTTTCAGTTGGATGACAACTATGCCATAGACAGCCTCCAACCTTCACCTCCCCCACAACTCCTCTGTTCACAAACAACAGTTCTAGCAGGGCACCTTCCCTAGTTGGCTCACTTATGAGCTGTGTCAGGAAGTTATCTAACACATACTCCAGGAATCTCCAGGACTGTTTCCCCTTTGCTGTATTGTATTTCCAGCAGACGTCTTGTAAATTGAAGTCCCCCATGAGAACAAGTGGTACTGATGTGAGACTTCTCCCAGATGCTCTTCAAGTGTTAGAGAGACTAACAAATTACTATGCATTAGAGTCCTGTCTCAGATTATTACTGAGGAATTTGTCATTCATTAATCCACAGTTCAATTTCAGTGTCCTAAAAATGTGTTGAGGTTAGACAGCTCTGGCAGTGCTGAACATTATTTAAGTTACTATTTTGAAAAGAACTAACTTTATTCACACTGTTCATTACTGAGCTTTTGTTAACAGCTGGACTATGATTTTTAACTGTTTTTCCTCCATCCAGCTGTATGTTCAGAAATGCTAACCGAGAGTTTATTAAATACCCACTGTACAAGGATGCGCACAAAAAAATCATTCCCTATCTTTACAGAGTGAAAATTTAACCTGAAACACTGTTTTCAAAACATTCCATAATCTCTTCTTTCATACTTAAAAAAACTTGTACTCAATTCTTTTTGTGAAATTCAGTGACTTCTGGGATCTGGAGCAACAGTAATCTGGAGTGGGAAAAGACAGATGAGTGCAACAGAGTGATTAATTTCTCGTCTGCAGGTGTTGATTACATACCTTTTCTCACAGCATCAACATGCCGTAACTATTGTACAGTGATCCACGTTGTTTTCAACCTGTGCTTTGCAAACCTATGAGATTCATACACTACTTCAAGAAGTCCACAGAAGGTTATTACAATCAATAAAATCACATGTACTTAAAAGCAGTCAAAGTGTGTAAAGTATTACAGGAGCAAAAACAATTTGCACAGAATTCTTTAACTGTCCTATGTGATTTGCATGACATAAGCTTGGAGGGTCACTTTCAGTAACGAATAGGACTTTCTAGAATGAAAAAAAAAGTACAGGAAAAATGCACTATGCTGAAATTAAAAGGCTGTTGTAAGAATCTGTCTGTTTTTCACCTGTGTCTGATCTCCTCTCAATAAGAGGAGAAAAGATATTGAAAGATATTTGAACAGTTGCAGAGTTCCATGCTTACGTTGTCAGGAAGAAACTTGTACTTGAAAAATTTTTCCAATATTTGCACTGTATTTTCTTTTCACAAAATATCAGTAACCGTTTGAAATCAAATCAGAAAAAATTAAACTTGTCATGTCACATCAAAAGTTTACACATACTGGAACCCATTGTGGGAAAATGCAACTTGTCTTCTGTTTGAAAAGGGGGGATGTTTTCAAGTTCTGATGAGACGAGAAACTCCACATTCAGAAAGACCCTGGACTGTGGATCCTAAGGGACAAGTTTTATTGGAATAACCAAATCTTTTTCCTCTAGCCATTGTAAAAGTGGTCTTTTTCTATTTTTCAATCCCAGTAACAGTGTTATTTTTGGATACTTGAGGCATATACGTGTTGTATACTTTTTCTCACTTTTGACATTTTTCCTTTGATTTTGAGTTTATGTGCATCATCTCTCTGATGACTTCACTGTCCTGTAAGAACAATAAGTAAAGTAATTGGGAATTATCATGGAAATCTATGTCAGATGATAAATAAGCACTTTACGAATGAATATCTCATGATGACATTAATTTAAAAACAAGCTCTTTAAAATTGTGCATTTTGCTATGGCAGCTGAATTGCTGGCATGCCAAGGAGCTCACAACACAGAGAAGCTTCAAGTAGGCTGAAAAGCACAATGAAGGAGAGTCACTGGGTTAAAAATACCAAAAAGTGCTTTATGCAAGTGTGATGCATCTTTGTAAGGGAAATGAAGTGTGTTTGTTCTGAACTGAAACTCTTGGCTGGCGGTCTATTTTGCAGGGACATTTAGATGTTAATAGGAAGGGGAAAGTTGCTGGGTTTTATGTACACCAGATTTTTTTGTGCCATGGTCTCCCATTCCTTGAACCTGCAAACATTTTTCAGATGTCCCAGGTGTTATCTTTTCATGTTGGAGACCATGTCTGATGTGTTGGGTCCTGGGGCAGCTGAGAGACTGTAGTCCTGGGTTTCAGGTGGCACAGTTCCATCTCATCCTCTCTGTTGGACACACGGGTTCATTGACTTTGAAATTACTACAGTATAGGTATGCTCTTAGCCATGATTTCCATCCAGTCTTAGCCACAGGCCTCTTTTGGGGAAAAAGATGATGTCCCCCTGAGTTGACTTTCAAGATCAGTATAAACCAAAAAACATGAAAGATACAGTAGGTAGCATTAATGATGTTTATTTAACATTTGGATTGGAAATCTGCTATAAATCATCCCCTCTGTTGTCTGTAAATGGAAACCAGCCAATTAGCTTAATCAGCTACTGTTAGACTCTGAGATAGGATGTTTTGAATAACCTTCAGAGTTTCAAATACTTTTAATAAGGGAAAAACGTATTTTCATGCATTAACTCAAATGCATTGTTGGACATTATTTCCTTAATAGCTGAAAATTATATTGCCTAATTACCAATTGCACTGTTTAAATGAAGTCATAGGCTGTATGCACCATATGGGTAAATTCACCAATTCTGATTAACATGAAGATGGTCTCTAAGGAAGAGTGTACTCAACGCAAGTTCAGTGCCATCCTAACGGTCTGAACCTGGTTTGTATTTAAACACTTTCAAATGCAGAAAGCAGAGCCCAAATCCACCTGCATAACTCTTCCCAAAGTCACTTGTTCCTGCTCATGTGGAAAGTCTGTGATAGGGCTTAAAAACAAGCCTAGATTATGCATATCCTAAAAATAAACCCCGCCCTTTTTACTTCATACTAAATGTTTCTTCAGTGTCCAAATTCTTTATGGAAATCAGCTGTCATTTATGCCTATGGATTACTCAGAAGACATTTGGGTGTTTAAAATCAATAATAAATAAAATAACACCTTAGATTTGCTATGTATGTGACATTTGCTCTAACTGTAAAAGAATCTAACGATATTTTTTTTTCTTTCCCCCTTGAAAATGTCCAATCAAACTATTTTGGCCGCCTTTGATTTGAAAGAAATGTCAGGTTTGGGGTTTTGTCCTTCATCCTATGATTAATTATGACAATGGATTTACAACCACTTGCAATATATTGCTCATAGTAGCTAG
>JAOXJM010000001.1:209307941-209323979 GCA_026413425.1 Tringa solitaria | reverse complement strand
GGGGGGGATAAAAAGAGAAGATAAACCTTCAAAACATCAGCAACCACTACCCTACAGTAGCAACTGTATTTGTTTTTGAAGAGAAAATTTAGTGCCTTCTCTTCTGATTTTTCACTTGAAATAGTTGCAGGCTTTATTCCAGGACCACGATAATAAAATAAATAATATGAATATGGGCATCAGAGTGCAGACTTATCCTTTGGTACTTCATTAAAAAATCACGCAAAACTACAGTTGTAAGCCATCAGCTGGAATAGAAAGAGCCATATGCCACTAAAAAACAGGTTGGATACATAGACTATATTATTTTTTCATGTTGCCATACTAGTACTGTCAATGCCAATAACAGTAACAATTTACATTTGTATAATCACATTTATTCCAAAACACATCGCAAATCATAAGGCAAATTATGCTTTTGGTTACATGGCTTAGTAAAGACACAAATGTTTCCATTCCAGAACTAGTTGCATTAATGCCATGAAGAGCGATTTTATCTTTTCCTTCACAAGGAGTGAAGAGTGATAATATGAAGCCCTCTTTTGATTGGGATGCAAAAATAATGCGGAAATACAGAATATAATTTCTTTGGTTTTGGGTTTGTTTGTTTGCTTGCTTTTTTTATCAGGACTTAAAGAAATAGTTTGAAAATCTTAACTACAAATTATGCTTCCAAAAATGTGTTTTGTCTCTGGAGAGGTTATAGAAGAAAGCTAACATTTGTTGCTTGTAACAGCTCCTTCGTCAATGAGTTCATCTCAAAGCAGTGCAACCTTCTCGAAGACTGGATGCTACAGCATTCCAAGAACTCCTACAGGTAAAAGATAGAAAGGTGATAACAACATAAGCATTATTTGAGCTAACTACCTGCTAAAAATGTAGTGAAGGCAACACTCAGAGACATCCTGGGAGATACTGAAGCCTTGCCTTGAGTTATTCAAGAGCCTTTTCTTATGAATCATTTTGAATCAGCACATTTTTTGGACATTCCAGCCTTTGCAAGCACCAAGCACTTCAACTCTTTTCACTGACTGACTGAAGACCTGTTGCAAAGTGCAATGTCATTTTGTCTCCTCCGCAGTTGGCAGAATTTCCGTTTCTGGGCTCTCAGCCTGGGTTTTACCAGAGTATGCAGTAAATCTGGCCAATGGCTTTTTGGGTAAATAGAAGAAAATTATCTTTTCCTGCAGATTGCAGTACTTTTATATTTCTGACCTGTATCCGTATTGTTATCAGAGAAAAAGGGACAAGCTGATCGAAAGGTATTCCTTCTTCTTATAAGAAAATTTCAATTTCAATTTGTTTTTACCTTTTCACACTGTGGTGATCCCCAAGCCAAATGCATTTTCCTGTGAAAATGGAATGTATGTCCAGCTGAGCTATTACAGATCCAAACATTGGCTTCTTCAGTGTGGGAAAACCTCCAAGCCTGGAAGACCATTGCTCTCAAATGCTGATTCAGAGGAGATAATTTCTACCCTAGATATTTCTGGAGCTGGAAGACCTGGATCCTCTCTGTCTTAAGACAACACACTAAACACACTGTATAATCACAGAATATAGCTTTATGTACCATAGCATCATGTAAATACTGCCAAATGAATATTTTTTTCTTGGATGTTCTGGACCTTTCTAAAATTAAAATAAAAACTGGAATCAATCTTCAATTCACTTGACGACATGATTCTTCATGTTATTACCCCAATATAGTGCTATCATAGCTTGAAATCAACAAACTGTTACATGAAAACCATGGTTTAGTTAAGAAAATATAGCAGAACTTTATATATAGAATAGTAAATCAGGTAAGAATTAGGAAAAGGAGAAACTTAGATCATCAGAAACCCCAATGGAGACACCAAAGAAAAGCCTTCAGAATTCATCAGTTCCCTTTCAAATTCTTACTTTTTAATAACCCTAACAATGTCATACAGTGCTATGACTTGTCTGTGCATTTAAGTTTGCCTCTAACTGGCTTGTGAGAGCATGATTTTATTGATTTGCTTTCTGTCATTTAATAGTGGTCATGTAGATGTTATTGATCTGCACCTGAAGCAAAACAACATCTTGGCTTTCTCTCAGAAAGTAGATATCCATGGACTGTGATTATCTTACCAAAATGGAGCATTAAAAAGGTGTGCCTAAGTTGGAAATGTTATTATTTAGATATCCTGCATAAAGGACTATTCTTGATACATATAGAACAAATATAATATAATATAATAAATATAATTAATGTAATTGATATGATATGATAGGATATTATAATAAAAAATATGTCTCAGGCATCCCAGCATGGAGCACAGAGAGGACCCGGGAACAAGTGCTGTCTCTCCTGAACATGACTAATTGGTACCCTCAGCTTCAAAGCCAGGAAAGTCTCTAACTTTGCTTCATTTACTCATAGAGATATAACCATAGAGAGGTAACATATAGCGATAACAAGGTGTTAGATTCTTCATGACTCTAGTTTCTCTCTTAAGTTATTGGAGAAGCTACTTATGTTATTGCAGAAAACTACTCCTTAGTTGGACTCAGGTGAGGAAAGTCCTGTTGCAAGCTCTCAACTCACTGAACAGGGCTGAAGAAAGAGCATCTGCCGCAGAGGTGAATAAAAGATAATATGGAATAAAACAGTAAGATGCCAAAGGTCTGTTGTATTTGGGTTTTTTTCCTGCATTTCTGTGATCTACAGCTAAGTCCCACCACTTGCTCACATACAGCTGCCTTCACATGCATTGGACTAGCAGTCAAAACTATCTCAGAAAACTTATAAATGCAAACTGAACAATAAAATTTTCAGGCTATGCCACAGGAGTGACCTGGAAGTCAGGCAGTAAATCTGAAAGAGGATTAGAGTTCCAAAAAATTGTACAAAAATATAAGTTGCCAATTACTGTGCTTTTGAATGAATGTAGAACCAGCAAGCTTTTATTTTTCTCTTTTTTTTAAGCAAAGTGAAACTCAAATCTTTGAACCTTACTTATTGGCAGAGTTGTAAAGCTGCGTTTATAAAGCATTTAAGACAGATATGGCTGGATGCACACCAGTAATTGTTCAGTAATTAGAATCTCTCACGGGGTTTTATACCGGTTGCATAGAAATAGATACCACCTTCAGCTGAGCTACGACATTTTTAAGGAGTCCCAGTGCCAGCTCCAGAAAGTGCTCAGCATGGGCAGACCTATAGGATACAATCTGCATTAGTTCTTGCAAAGACCCATGAAACCGCAGTGCAGGAATACATTAACAGAAGGCGAACATCTTGTCCTATTTCACTGCCTACATTGTCACTTCAAGCACCAAAGAACTACTAATTATTTTAATTATCTTCTCTCTGCTAACAATAGCGCTTGACTTCTTAGGTTTTTGAAGATGTTTCTCTGGAAGGCAGATACTTTGTAAATGGAGATACTAGTCCAGGGCAGATTCTGATGCTTTTACTCACACCAGGTAGTAAATCACTGTGGAAGTAGTTCTGCTAATTATGACAGAGAAAGGTTTTTTAGCAATCAGACCCCTTCTCTGAATTATCAAGGCTGAAGGTAGAAATTATTTGGATCTTCGGAGAAGTGTACAAAAAATTACTATTTAAAAAATGTCTTTCAATGAAGGACACATTTCAAGCACTTCAACTATTTTAAAAAGACTTTTGAGTAAGATACTGCTGCCAGGAACAAGAACAAGGCTTGTGAGAGCTGCTCAGTGGTGTGAGGCAATAAAAGTAGTAAGTAAATTTCAACCTTTTTTGCTTGTTGACATAGTAGCACTTAACTAGTATATTTGGGTACACAAGAAATCAAATGTTAGTTTCCTGATTAATTCCTTTGATAGAAAATTAAGCTTTTTAATATAACAAGGCTGTGGAGTGTACTGCCTCATGTGTGAATGTTGTGGCTCTTGTGGGGTTTTGTTCTGAGGATTTTTTTGTGGAACTTGGATGAAGTTCCTCCTCTTTTCATCAGTAACAGACTTCATATTTTTCTGTACACAGAGATGACCTCAAATAATGTTATGACCTAGAAAAGTCAAATCCACCAGCTTTGGCCTCTGTGTCTTGATGAACTAGATACAAATGACAAAGTATTGAAAACCACGTGCAGAAAAATCGTCTCAAAGCAGTGTCAAACTTAGGCAATGATAGCAAAGGTCTTCCAGATTACTGTGGTTTAGTACACAATGTTAAACCAAGAACATTGGTTTGAGGTAGATGTGGGTATTATGTTCCTTATCCTTCTCAAGGAAACAGCAAAGAAGTCCAAGCCTGCTCCTCCTTAGGAAGAGAAGATGTGCAGGTTGTTAGCAAAAGGGAAGAAGTTGAGAGGGATTAATGGAGAATAAAGAAGGCTAAAAGAAATTCAGAACGGACACCAGGTAGGGACAGAAGTCTGTTCTTTTCATTGGTAAAATATCTTTGATAAAGTAGGCCTCTCTTGCACAAATGCATACACATTGATTTTTCTGGATGTTCTTGATTAACTACTACTCTTAGAGATTAGCCTACCCTGATTGGATTTGCAATAAAATTAAATTAATACTTGGAACCCAAACTTTCCAAGAAGACAGTATAGAGTTATGAACAAAGCAACAATTTTAAAATGTCATTTTGGGAAAGACAGAAGCAGAAATTTAATCATGATTTGTAGAACTTGGGGGAAAAGTTTGCTTGTGTGGTTTGGCATTTTTCATCATGTATCTGCTGTGGGGCAGGAACAGTAGGAGTTCTTTCATTGTTGTTTGTTTGGGGTTTTTTGTACACATGTTGTAGCATGACTTGAGTTGCCCTGATTCTGTTTCAGGCAGGCAGTGTGGTTCACTGGTAATGTGTAAAAAGTCAAACTGGCCCACTGCCAGCATGACAGTCAGATCACACTCACTGTGATACTACTCGTGGTACATCTCCCTACACTATAAGTGTAATGTTCCTTATCTGTGTGTTGGTACATGCTCCTTCACCCCTATCACTACCATCTCCTTGCTTTATATAGTCCATGTCTGTTTGTATACCTCAGATGTTTTTCCCTTCTAATTCCTCTTTCATGCTTTTGTTTCCCTTTCCTCCTTTTTCTTGTCATCTCTCGCTTCTCACACAGAGAGAGTGTGATTAATACATGCCTCTCCTGTAAGGAAAGGCTGAAAGATTTGGGGTTGTTCAGCTTGGAGAGAAGTCTCCAGGAAGACCTTATTGTGGCCTTTCAGTACTTAAAGAGAGCTTATAAGAAAGAAGGAGAGAGACTTATCAAGGCCTCTAGTCACAGAACAAAGAGCAATTGTTTTAAACTGAAAGAGGGTAGATTTAGATGGGACACCGGGAAGAAATTTTTTATGATGAGGATGGTCAGACACTCATGATCCACTGGAACAAGTGGCCCAGAAAATTTGTGGGTGCCCCACCATTGAAAGTGTTCAAGGTTAGATTGGATGGGGCTCTGAGCAACGTTAGCTAGTGACAGAAGGTCCTGCTATGGCAGGGAGATTGGACCAGATGATTTTTAAAGGTTTCTTCCAATTCAAACCATTCCATGCTTCTATGATTCTAGACTATCAAACTATAATGTTGTTTTCACTTTGAGCATCACCAGGCTTCTTGACTGGAAAGGAGCATGTTGCAACATAAACAAAAGAAGTCAATGTTTGGCACTGATTCAGAGACTCCATAAAGTTTTTAATGTCTGGACACAGCAGAAGGAATTATATATATACAGATATCTCCAATGCAACTATGAAATGGATAAACTAATTGATGAACACAGACCCCTGTTGTGTCACCAGTTGCTTTAGGGTTATGTTTAGAGAGCCTCCTGATGCCATCAGAAGGTCCAATTTTCCAGATTTAAACACCAGAGTCACTTCTTACAGTTACAGGGTGTCCCCTGTACTGCTGTGACACATCTGAGGCTTGGGCTGTTAAGAAGGAAGAGATGGAAACAAGTGTCTGAATGGAAGACATGGAGAAAAAAAAAGTATTATTCAGCAGATTCGTTAATATAGCCTTAGCTAAGTAACGCTTTGCAATATACACCAAATATTATCAATGTCTTACTTTATACATATAAGCCTGTAGGAGTGTTTGCAGAATAAAATAGAAGCACCTTATGTACTGCTGAAATAGAATAACAGCTTTCCTTTGTCTTTGAAAAAAATGTAGTCATTTTTGCCATTATGCTGTCTTTACTTCTTTTACAAGGTGATAGACAAAGAGTCAATTCATTTTTGGAACCTGGAAGAAAAGAAGATGATTGGAGTTTATATAAGTAATTCTCTAAATAAGCAGTTTCTTAACCTTAGAACAAGAACACGATGACAGCAAATCTGAAAGTTCAGTACAAGGTCCCTTGTCTTTGATTTGTCCGGGAATAGTGTCTGGAGCTGAGTAATGCTTTAGAAGACAAAATGAAGAAGAACTTAGTTTTGCAATCTTTTAGCGTACTGTAATCTGTGGATCTTTAGAAAGCACCTGAAAATCACCACGGTACAGCAAGTCATAGTTGTTAGAAAGACTTTGGGGATGATTTAGAGTGAAGTGTTAAATCATGGAATGGTTGACATATCATGGCACTGTGGGCTGTTTGTCACAGAAAAAAGCAATAATGCCTTCTTGTTTCTAACGTGTCTGGATTTAGGACAGAAAGGGATGGGTTTGGCTTCAGGAATCAGTAGACAAAGAATTTTCTTTCTACAATAGAATTTATTTGAGGAAAAGAATTAGAACTCTGCATATATTTACACACATGGGTAATTTGTGTATACATTTTAAACATTGGCCTGTCTCTTTTTGAGCTGCCAGGGTGTGGGGGTCATGGTAGTTGTAAGCTACATTGCAGCTTGTAGTAGCACAAAAATGTTATTACGGTGAGCTCTGTAGCACAAATTATGAACCATCATATCCTTTCTCTGTGTTGTCCTCATTTCCACACTGGTGCAGGTGACCTTTCACCAGTCTACCAAGAAAATATTTGTGATTGAGGGAGTGAGGGGAAGTCACCATTTTTCCTCCCTTCACCATTCTCATGCAGCTTGTCCCAGCAACTGAGACAAAGGGAGAGAGGGAAATGGGGAGTGGGACAGGCCCACAATTATCAAAGCCATTAGTTGCAATTATGAGGGCTATAAGACTAGGTATTTCTTATATGATCTACATGACTGGCTCTCTTTTTAAGTAATATAACAGTAAAGCTTTTGGAGAGTTGCTAAAGACTAGTAAAATCATTGACTTGTATTTCTGGTAGACATGGTGTATGTGTTTATATGTGTAGAAAATTCATGGTAAAGTCAGATAGTTTCATCTTTTTAAGACATTATTATTGAGATTGATAGAACTTCCAAAATGAATCAAGGTCTTAAAAATTCTGCAAGTCAATGTCATGGGGAGATTCAGCTCCTCTGCCTGAGAAATGAGACGGTTTCAGCTAATCCTCTTGGACCAGACGTAGGGTATCATTTTCTATTTTAGTGTAACTGTTCCCAGTAAATTTTTTTTAGGATTGTAATAGATGGATATTTTTTCTGTTTCTGTCTAGTGACTATTAAGAGAGTCATTAATCAGACATTGACATCTATTTTGTAGACATTTACTTGCCACGTTGATGCCAACTCACCTTTTCTTTGATGTGCCTATACTAATGTTCTTGGGACCACTACTTGCATGAACAAGGCCAAATAGCATCAAACATGAAATTAGACACTAAAGACAATATTCTCCAAAGGTATAAATCAGCACCATTTCAATGACATTGATGGGACATTATCACAGCTCCAAACTGCAATAACATTAGTTTGGGTAATGCAGCAAATATTAAATAAATCATGAGAAAGATTAAGAAAAAAAAAGTTTATCTCTCTCTTGTGTATACTAAAGCAGACTTTCAAATTAAGTCGACAATTTTATGTAATAAATATTTGTCCACTAGAAGATAGAATTAGACCGCAAATGCATATTATATAATGTAAGCTCACAAATAGCTGTCAAATTATGCTTTTGACCAAATCTGTCAATTAGAGTTTTGCAGTTCATGGCTTTAGCTACCAGCAATTCATCCAAACCTGAGGTTTGTGTGCAAGTGTGTTTGTGTTTATTGTAGAAATCCAGGACATCCTTCCAGAGCTGGAATATGTGACAGAGGATTTACTGATTCCTGCTGAAGCAGCAGTTGGAAGATGTGTGGAGTACCTTTGGGCATCACAAATGGAACTAGATGCTTATAATTAGGCAAATGAATCTTTGCCCTGTGGTTGTGTATTTAGGAAAATATGAAAGCAAATTTAAAGAGTTTCAGGACCCTGCTTTACTCCTTATGCCTCCTACAGTCTCACTTGGTACGAGCCTCTATCCTTTCCAGTCACTAAGGAATGACCTAGATGCAAAAGGTCTACTATTTCAGATGTCTCTTATTATCCTGCCTGGCCCCCAGCAGTCATTCCTCACTGGCACAGGTTTCCCAACATCCCTGCATTGTATCAGCCACTCCTATGAAGATGGGTTGTAGAGCATTTAAAATGGATCTGGACATAATATCAAGTGTATCCACTACTACTCTTTTTCTGGACTGAAAACCTGTAAGTTTTAGACGAGGCAGTAAATTCTCAAACCTTGCCTAACACTGGTCATGAATACATTTATTGTATTGTGCAAGCTGTTGAGGTTGCATAAAACTCTTAGTCTGTTTTCAAAGATGAAAAGGAGAAGCAAGTGGCTAGTACTGCACCAACAGCCCCAGGCCAGTGCCTGAATCATGTGTCTATTGACTAACATGAAAAAGATGGAGAGGATAACCAATTTCTCTGGGAAGACCTATTTCTATTAACAAAGTATTAAATATTGATTATATGTAATACTAACCTTCCACTAGAGTACTACAAACACTTGACTGATTTTTCCTTCCTAGGGCAATTAATATGTACAGGTCTTTTGTGTGAAGAAACCTTTAGGCAGACTGCAGTGGAGATACCAGGGCATTCATATCTGATATACAAAAAAAAAAAAACCCAAACTTGAGTTTCTAGTCTAAATCAAGAATAGGGACTTGAACCACAGTGTTCCATATCTGAAGAGAGTGCCCTCAACATTGGTTACCTTAAGGCAAAGAAGAACTTTTTGTCTCTGACTTGAGAACTGGAAGCCAACCAACATTTCCTGTTGAAATTAGGACAGTAAAAGGCTTCCCAAAGAGTGGCTGATTTGCATGAATCACCTACAGAATTTTGCTAGAAGATTACCAAGCACCTTATCTTTGCGTATCGAATGAGGTGATTACCTTGGTAGGTTGCCTTGTTTTTTGTACTGATATTTTCTGCTCCCTCTGGGAGCAATGACAGGGATAACCAGTGACCAGACAGTCTCCCAGGGGAAAGAAAAGGGATTCTGAAATCAGTCAGTCACCAGAAAGACTTGCTTGCAAATTGTGTTTGTATCTTTCAGATGAGTATTGTCACCTGATTAGCCAACATTTTGTTTATCTGTTGGGGTTTTTTATTGTGGTTCTTTCAAAGTGAAATCAATGTATTGACACAGGAAAGCTTTAAATTCCAGTTCTGTAATAACTGTTTACTGACCAACACAAAAACAGTGGTCATAGAATTACCTTGTCTCTATTCTCACAAGGTTACATGTCCCTTGCTATGGCAAAACATGCTTTTCTATCAACATTCTTAATTTATCAAATAGACATTATTTATATGGAAAGAAGTGTATAGGTACAAAAACACATGAAGTCAGAACACTTCAAGTAACCGACAGAAGTGAGCAATTTATTAGAGTACATATAGTATAAATATCTAAAGCCAATGGAAAAGAATGGAAAAACAAAACTCTTTTCAATTGTCATATAAATGCTGGCTTGCTTTCTCTTTGCTTTGGAAGGAGCAAGTCAGGACAATGCTGGCAAATTGACAGGAATGGTGATATGCTTAATTACATTTGTAGATCTCAGAGATAAAATCAAAGGAAATGCACAAGTAAAATTAATTGCTCTTCTGTAGCAGCCTGTTTTTACAGTAGAAACAGCACAGAGTAGACATAAAATTATGTCAAATGCCTAAACTAATGTAAATACAAAAAAATTCTGAAAAACAGTGGTTTACAGTTCTGATAAGCACAGGTTTTTCATAACAGCAGCCAGTAAAACAATCTGAGACAGAAATGTAATTTAAAATTGATGCTCTCTTTTGAACATTGCAGCTCAAAACACGAAAGCTGTGTATCCCTGTGCCCACTCTATTTTGATATGACATCCAGCTGGGCTAAGCTTTCTCTGAGAGAGCTGTCCTTATAATCCACTCAAATCAGTACAGTCATAAAACAAATGAGGATTATTAACATCTAATGAAAAATTATGCAGCTTCTGTGACTTCTGGATTATCTTTCTTATTTCAAATAGAAATTCTGTTGGTTAAGCAGTAACTTCAGACATCCAATATTTGAAACTTAAATATTTAAAGTGTTGAGATTTTGTGATGACCTAGCACTAAGAGTTTCTATCTGGCTTCTATCCCTTTGTGAGGGAAAAGAGGTGTATTGTGTACGGGGATGTAGGGAGCAGGAAGAGATGTTACCAAAGCATCTATGCCACAAACAAAAGTCTCATACATTTCAGTAAAAAGGCCATTTCCATCGGCTTTTGCTCATACCACCAAAGCATAAGTAGGACTTGTACTCTTCTTCATGAATGAAAACCCTGTTCAGATCGCATTGACTGCATTTAAGCAAGCACAGGTGCCAATACCAGATGCAAGCTCTTTAATTCTCTTGGCACCACAGCAGTCTTTCCCTTCACAGCAGAGGAATCAGAAGTATTGGTATTTCACAGACCAGCAAGCAGCCTCGGTCCTCTACATTGTACCCCGTGAGGAGGATGTCTTCCTTGGATCTGCAGAGGCAATGTAGACCTCTGATTTGGGTTGGCCTCTCACACCTGATGGTACTGGTACATGAATTCTGGCCTGATGAACACTTTCCAACACATGAGGCTCTAAATTGTAACTCCCAAAGATTACTTTAATAGGGAGGCAATTTTCACTTCGTTAACCAGAAAATACAAGCAGGCTTTAAAATAGAGGTGTTTGGTTCCAGCCATTACTGCAAAGAGGTAACTGACCTCAGCTGCCTTTGCAACCAGTTTGTGTAACAGAAGGACTTTAAACAGGACAAGAGGCATCTTTATCTTCAGCAGTACTTTGCTAGGAGAGGCTCCAGATAAACCGTTATCTTTGTTCTAGGCAATGCAGCTTCGTGCTACTTTAAACACATTCGCTCTCTATGTATATTTTTGTATACACATTATATCCATATACCTGGGAACACATTGAAAAATGAATGTTGGAAGGTTAAATTCAAATAGAAATTTTTAAGACCTCTTCCCTAATTGGCTGGTGATTTATTTTGCAGTTGACACATTCCTGTAACAAAGACCATGTTAACTCACAAAACAGCTGTGTGGCAAAACACCTTTTTTTACCAGAAAATGAAACTAATTGAAAATCTGAAAAAAATAAGAGAATTCATTTTTAAAAGTACCTGCCCAAATATAAATATGTTTTTCATTTCCTTAACCATATGCCTTAGTGTGCTGGTTTAATCTGTCAATTTGAACAGGTTTGACAGATCTGTTCAATCGTTGTTCTTTCTTGATTTTTCCTGGTTGATAGAGCATGTACTAAAATGAACATGATATTCCTGGCAGCTAAATTTTTTGTCTCAGCAGTTCAATAGATGACGTCTGTCAGGGATCCAGCCTTTTACCTGTTTAGGTCCATAATACGTTTCCATTAAAAGAGGTAGGAATTTAATTATACTTAGGAAAAAAATACTAGAATTCTACCGCTTTCCTGGTATTGTTCTGTCCCTTTTTTGTATTATTCAAGAGCAACTGAGCATACTTATAGACATTTACATTTACATTATGTTACAAGCATTACATATATATTTTTCTCAGACAACTTCTATTTTTGGAAATGCCCGTTGATCAGCTGCTCTCTTTAGCCTGTATGCTCTGTCTGTGATAACTAGGTATCAATTGTTGGCATGACATACAGTACAACCCCAATCTGTTTTTCTCAAAGGGAGTGAGAACATAATGAGGTGTGTCATCATAAAAGTGAATTGTATTCCCGTGTTACACAGCTTGCTGTGTCAAGCACTGATCTTCTTCTAGCCCACTGATTTGCCAGCCTGTTCTTTGTGTCCACTTTGGTGATAATAGAACAATGGAGCAACGGTAAGCACTAGATTGCACTCACTTTTAGCAGATTTTCATGAACTGCTCGCAGCAGGAGAGGACATTAATCCAATAAAAATGAAACGGCGCTCTTCTGATTTCATACCAATTGATTGTCATGAAATAACCCCTGCTTCCCATTGCCATGAGAAGATAAGAAATTAATATTTAATAAATAGGTACCCTGTGATCAAGAGAATGTCTTTTCATAAAAAATATGCATACAAAATATGCAACAGCATCAATTCTTACTTTTTTTTATTATCTTTTGTTTCAACTCACTAGATATATCTATAGAGCTTTTGATAGAGACAATTGTGTGCGTAGTCGTGGTCCACAGGTGTCTCATTTAGCATACACAGGGTAGCCACACCTAACTCTTTATTCAACCTGGAGGCATATTAAGCTTTCAGTTATGCTACAATTTCTAAATTAGCACATTTATTCTCCACTGTGACTATGATCATGCTTTCCACAGCTGTTACACAGAAAGTTAATCTGAGAATAACAGTCTGATCTGTAGGAAGAACAAATTAATTGGTCATACAGGTAATCAGCACCCATCTGAGGCCACCTGCACAATCAGTAGCTTTGGCCAGCTAGCTCACCAGTGCAAAAGGTGGAAATTCTAGGTCTACATCTGTGACTGAGCAGACTGGGCTTCACACACTTGTGTCTGCTTCATTTTGGAGCAGCATTTAGGCTAGCTTATTCTGTGACAGTGTGATGGGTATAAATCCAGGATGGAAAGGTCTGGGCTAAAGGCATGTTTCCCCAGATAAACTAGCATAGCTTGGTGGGAAGCTAGTTTCTCCCAATCAGCAAACATGGCACCCTCACTGAGCTGAAGGCAACCCATCCAAGAGATCTGGGAGACAGCACCAGTCAAAGGGAAAAGTCCTGAAGTTAGTGACCAGCTTTGTTGGATTGTATAGCAAAGGGATATAGGGGACTGTGCTATAAGGAGAAGCAGACTGAGCATGAGGAAGGGAACATTCTTCAGAAAGGGCCTGAGGAAACATCTGTCATAATTCATGAGTACTGTTTCTTGGACAAAAGATGCAGAACTCCACACAGTAAAGGGCTACATCCCAGTCAGTGTTGTAGTCAGTATAATAGATTAAATTAAGAGCAATATAATTGAGCTAAAACCATCCCTGAGTACTAACAAGTGCAGTGAAGATGAATTGCAGAATGCATGTGTCTCACAGGTCTATACCAGAGCTGCTGAGTGATGATCCAAATGTTAAGGGTGATCCGACCTGTTTAAGGGTGATCCAACCTGACTCTGCAAAGGAGATTAGTAAAGTTCCCTAGGTGTCCCAGAAAATCTGTTCATTTTTTTGGCTTGTTTACTGTGTTCTCCTCCCCATTATTTGGAAAATATCAGTTGCCGTTCCTCTGTGAAATTACAAATTCATCTCTGGAGTCGTTGCTTTCTGTTAGTGTGGTCAATGAATGACAAACAAGAGTGGCCTCTGGATGCAACAGAAGTTCCAGTTGAGTACCCATGGAATTTCATTCCATGCAGAATTGTGCATTGCAAACTCTTCTTAACCTCCACGTTGTATGGGAAAGTCATTACTCCATCTAATTTAAGATTTGTTTCTGCAGTGCAGCAGCCCCTTCCACCCATGCAGAGTTTCATTTCAACCAATAGGACTGTGTCAGTATAAAGGTCTGTGATAGCAGATTGCAGTGCAAAATTGAGACATGATTATATACCATATTAGTTTATGCAATGTAGAAGAATAGAGAAGATTTGAAGAATGTCTCTGTTGGAAATGAAAGATCAAAAATGCACCACTGAGCTTAATTTTTTTTCCTAAAATTGGATTGCGGACATTTGGCACATGAAACAACCTTGTAACAAAGCTTCTATAAAACATTTTAGACCTCTGAAGCTAAAAACTATGTTCTTTTTAATGCTGTTAAGAAGAAACAAAATTCAAAGGCTAACAAGTTGTAATTGCTTTTTGAAAAGAAGGCTGCCTGAAGTGAAGGTTATTTTGGTCCATTTATAGTGTGTACTGCATTTTCTAGCTAAATTATAGAAAATTATATGCCATGATTTTCTTGCTGCCTTTAACTAGCTTTATATGAACCTCAGAGTTCATCTTTGACATTTTGTTGCATTGTACCAATTGTATTAAATTTACAAAAATGTTGCTCACAAACACCCCAGACTTCTGATAATTAGCCTTCTGCAGAGACTAATGATGAGCATGCTATTCTCTTTGGTGCAAAGCTCTTCAGAGGACCAACCTTCTGTATTTTTTTTGTCTCTGCTTCTTACCATACCGAATGAAGTCTATGTTCTTTGAGGTCAGTCTTGGGGGAGCACAGATAAATTTATTATAACCAGCACCATGGAACAAAGAAGCAAAGGAATGAGTGTTTCACTACTTTATAATCAAAAATAAACTGACAAATAGGTCAAGTGCTCCTGATTTAATGTACTCAAATCATTGCTCAGTTTTTGGGCAGTGTATAGAAAATAAAATTTGAGATTGTTCTCACTCTTGAATAAAATCACATAACCCATAATATGCTTTAAAAACATTATATATTAAAAATCAACATTGATTAGTCTGCAGTTAATTTTAATGTCAGTGTTTTGTAGAGGAGTATGGAATCCTTTACATTTAGAAACAACTTCAGTTAAATATGATCATTAGAAACTGTCTTCATCACGGGGGAGAACATGAAATGTCATTTGTTTTGGCCTTCTTCCTCTGAACCCAAAATTTTATTCTGTGGTCAGTACTTATATCATTACTTTTCCATAAAGTACGTTTTCATAAAAATGTGAAAAAGAAAATGTAAATAACATCAAAATAGTAACCTTCTCTCATATTATTTGAAAACATAACATGTTTGCTACTGTAAGGAAAATTCAGGTAATAATATTTAGAGCTACAGGGTACTGAAAGAGTTTGGAATAAAGTTTGCTGCCTGCATGGCCAACGAAAACACTGTGTAAGAGTAATGAGAGCTATTTAACATATTTCAGCCTCAAATGGTGCAGTCAAACAGGATGAGATAAATTCAGGAAAGGCAATCTCATTGGTGAATATTGAATGCAGTTGATCTAAATACAACCTCTGGTTCAGGGAGCTGATAAACTGTCAGTAGCAGGAAATGAGCATATGTAAGCCATGGAAAGATAACTGTGTGCTTACAGCCCCTTCTGGAAAACATCAGAGGCAGCATACTCATCTCCATGTAATTTTGGTCTGACCCACTGTATTAGTGCTTATGTTTTCAGACATTTACACTCCTTTCCTTCTTTTTTAAGCATAGTCTGAGTTTTCTTAGAAGTTGGAACGTCTTTCTGCTTATTGGTATGCGAACAGGCACTATGAATATGGGAACTTTAGAGTCAACGTAAGATATTTTCTGTGTTCGTTGTTTGCCAGCAGCCATCATGCTTTTCCAACTCAAGTTGAGCAATTTTATTGCTATTCTAGTGTCTGTGTCCTGGGAATAAACCCAAGGCACAGGGTGCATTTCTGTGTCTTTGGAGTTCTTTGTTTCTGTGAGTTAAGACAAAATGGTAGACAAGAATATTCCTGTATTTGATGGAAATGTGCGGCACAGGTTAGTATCCCACACTGGGTATTGGTTGAACGCACATAGAACCATAGAATGGTTCAGGTTGGAAGGGACCTTAAAGATCATCAACTTCCAACCCCCCCCAGGGCAGGGACACCTCTCACGAGAGCAGGTTGCTCAAAGCCCCATCCATCCTGGTCTTGAACACCTCCAGGCATGGGGCATCCACAACTTCCCTGGGCAACCTGTTCCAGTGCCTCACCACCCTCAC
>JAOXJM010000001.1:209291317-209307841 GCA_026413425.1 Tringa solitaria | reverse complement strand
CCTGTATTTGTGCCTGGGATTGCCACGTCCCAGGTGCAGGACCCTGCACTTGGCTCGGTTGAACTTCATGCAATTTGCACGAGCCCACCTCTCAAGCCTCTCCAGGTCCCTCTGGATAGCATCCCTTCCCTCCAGTGTGTCAATCATGCCACCGACCTTGGTGTCGGCAAACTTGCTGAGAGTGCACACTATACCACTGTCCATGTCTTTGACAAAGATGTTGAACAGCATTGGTCCCAGTACCGACCCCTGAGGAACACCACTCATCGCTGGCTGCCACTTGGACGTTGAGCTGTACATATATATATATATATAGACACAGAGAGATGTTGAAAGACTTATGGTCCCTGGTGGGAATGAATAGGGCTATGCTCAGGGCTTATTTTAGTCTCACCTAAAAACTTCCGCAGTAACGCTGGGAGATGCTCTACAGCCCCAAGTTTTCTATCACATCTCTTGTCAAACTGATCTGCTCTGCCTGGGTTACTCAGTGTTTGTAAGGCTGCTTTGAGACTTAGGGAGAAGGATGGAAGGAGGTTGAAGTGTCTTTAGCTGTTTCATATCTTCCAGTTTTTTATCACTGTCTCATCTGACAGAGTTCATCTGGAGCTTTTCCCAGTATTGTGGGAAGGTTAAGGTGAGGACAGCAAGTCAGCCAGAGAAGTCCAAAGCTGAGAAGACAGAAGTAGTTCTAGAGGCTTAAGGGAAATTGCTGAAGGACACAGCTGACTTACATCTCAATCTTTGGCTGAGGTTCTTTTCATCACATTCACAGCTTGGGTGTCAGGTTGACAGCTTTTACACTAACAAATAATGTAAGTGAATGCCTTGGCTTTTTATATACTATTGTCTGGCCAATGTTCTTGTACCTATTTCTGTCCAACTTAGCCCTAATTTTAATAAGCTTTTCTTACCTCCAGACTGAATTATTTCAACTCATAATACACTGCCTACAGGTAAGACTCAAAACTATTCAGAAACCTCCAGCCTTCTGCAGGACATTTGACACAACTTCATCACCACCTCAGCAGCCTGAAGTCTCCCATCTGCTCCTTGCCCCATCTTCTACTAATGTATCAAGGGCAAGTTAAAAGCTTGAGATGAGAGTGCGTTGACTTGTAAGCCAATGTTACCATCTGCTGTGCTCTGAAGGCTCCTGAACTCCGTATTCTTACCTCATACTCTGCTGCTACTCCTGAGTTATATAAAAAGAATCACATAGTTTTAAAATGTTTTTGACTACATTAATCACAGAACCAAAGCATCACAAAGTGACTGAGGTTGGAAGAGACCTCTGGAGGTCATCTCTTCCAACACCCTGCTCAAGCAGGGCCACCTAGAGCCTGTAGCCCAGGTCTATGTCCAGATGTTTTTTGAATATCTTCAAGGATGGAGACTACACAACCTCCCTGGGCAACCTGTTTCAGTGCTCTGCCACCATCACAGTAAAAAAGTGTTTCCATATGTTCAAACAACACCTCCTGTGTTTCAGTTTGTGCCCATTGCCTCTGGTCCTGGCACTGAGCACCACTGAAAAGAGCCTGGCTCCGTCTTCTTTCCACGCTCCCTGGGGATATTTATATACATTGATAAGACTCTCTCTGAGGCTTCTCTTCTCCAGGCTAGACAGTCCCAGCTCTCTCAGTCTTTCCTGAGAGGCACCAGTGCCTTATTCACTTCTGTGGCCCTTTAATGGATTTTCTCCAGTATGTCTATGTCTCTCATGTACTGGGGAGCTCAGAACTGGACATAGTACTCTGAATGTGGCCTCACCAGGGCAGAGCAGAGAGGAAGGATCACCTCCCTCAACCTGCTGGCAATACTTTGTCTAATGCAGGTGAAGGTGCTATTCACTTTCTTTACCACAAGGGCACATTGCTGGCTCATGTTAAACCCAGCGTCCACCAGGATCCCCAGGTCCTTTTATGACAAGCAGCTCTCCAGCATATATTGGTGCATGATGCTGTGCCTTCGCAGGTGCAGGACTTTGCACTTCCTCTTGTTCAACTGATGTTCTTGACTGCATCCTCTTGAGACAAGATACATCTTGCAGTGCATGAGACACTGAATGAAATCCCATAACCCCAGTCATGCTTTGGCAGCTTTTTTCTGTGGGTACATTCATGGACGTGTGATTTTCCAAACTTTATGCTACTGCTACTGACCTAGCCATTGAAGATTGTTCATTCTTGCATTCTGGTCATAAATCACCTGAATGCTTCAACCTTAAAGGCTAATCTCAATGGGGTAGAAACTTTAGCAGGCAAGTATTAGAAAAGTTGATGTTTTCATTTTGCCTGTATTTCTTTAACAACAAAAAGTGACTGAGAAGGGAGCTATGACAGCTTCTAAACTGGTGGAAGAAATCCTTCGCAATTGAACTACACACTGATATCATAGAATCACAGAATATCTTGAGCTGGAAAGGAACAATAAGGATCATCGATGTCTTGTATCCTATTGCAGTGGATGGAGATCTAGTCACTACCCGCTAGATCCTCAAGAAGATTTAGTTGTCAGCCAGCAGAAACTTGTTTAAGTTATGCACATATTTATCTAATGTCATTTGAAATACCCTCTAGTACTTTGGCTTCTGGCTGCAGAAATGTAATGGTGTCCTCTAGGTCCTTATGGGCCAACCCACACACATCTTTTGGATCTCAAAGGCTTCCAGGTGCTTATGTAGGAAACTGAACTGAACGTTAGTCAACACATACTGAAAAATCTCTAGAACAATCCGTGTTACCTTGTAAGAGAAGCCTAGAGCTCAATTCAGTTGTCTACACATTGGTACCTGGAGTTACTTGAGATGCTCAAAGACATATAAAATGCCTACAGGAGGCTAGGAGGCTGCCAGATATGACACAAGACCTGTGGGATACTTGCACCCTTCTGGAGTAGTAGAAGGGAGTCAGGCAGGATACCTCATTGTGCCTGAAATGACACCAGACACTTGTGCTTAAGCAACAAAATCACCCTTTGATGCTGATTCACTGCAACAGGAGTCTATATACCTAATTCACATAGATATTTACATGGAGAATCCTAAAAGTATATGCTTTATCCTGGGGTTTGATATCACCACTACTGTCCTGTATGTTCTGTTCATTTTCATGTGCCTGCTCTGATCACATTTAGTGCCAAAAATGCAAAGATTATTACAACAAATAAAGCATCTACTTTTGTCTGTAACATAAATCTTCTCACAGAACTCCTGTACAATCTCCCATAAGTATTGATTGGAACTTTCAGATCAAATTCTTCATCCCTCTTAGCTTATGAAGTCACAGGCCCCCTAAACTTGCTTTACTAACACATTTCTTGCTGATAGGACTGCCACAATTATTTTTATGATTCAGCTGCTACTGACCATCAGTATTATTGGAGAAAGTCTGAAGTGTTCAATTAGAGCTAATGATATACTTTAAAACAATTATCTACATTTTGTAATGGCAAAATTTAAAATCTATACTTCTATAACTCTTCTTGAGCCACTGGAAGCCTCTAGTATGGTTTGCTACATGAAGCAACACTTCAAGTTTGGTAACTCTCAGGTGTCAAGTCCCTGCAGTTTCAGTATGTTTGCGATTTTAAAACGTAGAAACTGGATAAAAAAATATAGAACTGCAAAAAGTAAATGGTTAGATTTTGTTCCAAATGTGTAAAACTGAAGGATGCAGATTTTTCTACAAATAGAAAAAAAATTGCTTAAAGAAAGGTATCCTTAGAAACTATACGAAAACATCAAAAATATTTGTCACTTAAATAACACCAGAAAGCTGAGATTTAATATAAATAACATGAAGATTAAGAATTATCCTGGTTTGAGGTTACTATTTTTAACAAACAAGTCCAAATCCAAAAATCATTAAATAATTTTTTATCATTTTCCTATATCCTATTTTACTGATGGGTAAATTTTCAAGCACTTACAGCTCCAGTCATATCTGCTTCACTTAGAGTAGCAAAACAATCCAAAGGCCCAGAATTTGCCCCTTTGCCAGCAAAGTAGGTTTGAGCCTAGCTAAATTCAGATATCAAGAAGGGAGAAAAATATCATGGCTAATCTGCTGATCAGAAGGGAGATTTACTGTTTCTGAAACTCAGCTACCACTGTGAGATAACTGAGAAAACAGAGCTTTTGAGTTTTGTGTTTGTTTTTGACTGAGTCCTTTCTCCAGATAAATTTATCAAGGAATTCAGATAATGGTGGGAGGTTATTTAAAAAACAAAATCTCATTTCATAGAATGTCAATCAATTTAACTAATAAAAACCCTTTTTTTATTTTAAAGTATGAATTCAGTGTGCAAGGAGAATTCATAATAGGTCTTTCAGTATATGTGCTTTTTCCAATAAATGGCATAAAGCAGCATGTATAAACTCGCTGTTTTAAGGTTATATATCATGATTAATTTACAGTGAACTTGTTTGCTTAGTAGGGGAAGAAAATGATATACGAAACCTGGGTGTGCGAGTCAGCTTACTCTGATCTCAGGGTAGCAGGAAGGTAATTCTCAAGGAGAGCAATTCTCACTTGGTATCCATTCAAAATGGAACTGCTGAATCCTTTCATCCAACCCAGAAGAAACTCAATTACAAGAAGTGACATTATACAACATAATAAAAGTAGTGTCAGCTCCAAATCCATGAAGGCTTGTTGACACAGGGAATGAGTCAAACTGATGGGACCATATGGTGAGAAGGAGTATGTGAACAAGCCTCCTTGTCTTCCATCCAGAGAAGTTTGTAGCTGCATTCTTGACTGCAAATACATCTCACACCCTTTAAATCCATCCCAGCAGTGCTGTGCAGACAAGATGAATGGTGGTGAGCAAAACAAGGTATTCTATGAAGAGAAGTCCTCCACATTGCACTGCCATATCTAGGTACAGCCCAAGCTTGCTAACATTGAGCAGTATATAATGTTGGTACTGCCACAACGATCACTCACATTTTATCATAAACAACACAAATCATTACACAGGAATTCACTTTCTCACAATGGAATTTTAAAATTATTTATTCAGTGATGAAACAAATTGCGAAATAAAGGATTTTTAGATCACCACCATTTTTAAAGCACCTGTATTGAAAAGGCCACAAATTCACGGAAGACTAGATAGTAGGTACTGTGAATCCAATTGCAGCATTTCTTTTGACTTCAGTTGGATTTGAATAAGCTTCAGAGAAGAGGCAGGTCACCTAAAATATATTACTATCCTCCAATGAGCTTAGTGCTGATATACAAAGCCCTGGGTAGGAACAATTCATAATCTGCTATGCTCTTGGTTCCACCAAGATCTATTCAAATCAGAATGGGAGAAGCTTATTAAGTAAATATGAAGGTCCTATATGATAAGAAGGCTAGATAAAATAATTTTTCTCAGTTGACAGATTGGGAGAGGCTTGAATCATTCCCTCTGAAAGAGTGAGGCTGAGGGTTCAGGGAGAGTTATAGAAAAGAAGAAAAATTGATGAAAATCATGAGAAAGGGAAAAAATAATTTATTTTAAAAAAAAGGAAAAGAAAAGAAGAATTAATATCAATTAGCTATCGGTAAAGAAGAGCTAGCAATCTGAACTTTTTTCAGTGATGAAAACACTAAGGTTCTAAAGCAGCTTTCCAGAAAAGAATAATAAAAAAAATTAAGTAATTTAAAAATGGAACCTGTGTCCAGCATGACAGGAAGCTGTTGCCCATGAAAAGAGACAATTGAATATGATAACTCAGATGTTTGCTTGAGTATTTGCACTAGTTAAGAAACTAGTTAAGGACACGGAGTTTAACACTAATCCATCATTGTCCTGACTGCTATATGATTAGCACACTGCCAGGCATGATATTAGCCTGAACCCATCAACACTTTCCAGGATAAAAGGTTTGGGAAATAACACATAACATAAATTGTTCTCAGCAGGCAGTATGGATGAGACCGTCTGGCCAAGGGGAGGGGGAGAAAGAAAACATTCAGTCAAGGGCAAATTTCACAGTACCATTTGTCAGCAGTGCCAGGGAATGGTCCCAGAATATTTTAGAAGTAAAAATTTATCCTTTAAGATTTGTATTCCTAGTAACTTAACTAGGCAGTGTGCCTAAACTGGACATTTTCAAGCAGGGGACTAGACTTTGGAGGCTGGATACAGCCAGCTACCATTGTGGTATTGCAAAGGGATTTCCAACCCACCAGGGCCCGGGAACAGTTTATGGTGTTAAGCAAGTCTGCACAGTAATGTGTTTATAATTATTTATAAAAGTGACTTTTTTTCTTATTTTCTTATAAAATCTCCATATCAGTCATTATATTCCTCACAGGGATCTTGCCAAGGGAGACTAAAGGTCAGGTGTTTTGTTCTCAGGCCTCTGACTCCTAGATGCAGGTTGTCTAGCATAACTTTGAAGTATTTTGGTCCTCTTTCAGGCTGCATTTAAATAAATTGGTAAATCTTTTATTCAGGACAACTCTTGTTAGCCCCTAAATTCAAATGCACAAACTCTCCAGATGGCTTTCAATGCACATAATAATAGACTGAAGAGTTTACTGCAGTGTAATTCCAATTAGTTGTTTTACAAGTGTGGTGTCTACCTTTTATGGACAAATGAATCTTTTCATGTAATTAGTTTTGGGTTGTGGTCTTGTTTTGTTTATTTTTTTTGTCCTTTACTGAGCAAAACTTACAGTTGCTGTAATTATATCCTGGGTGATAAAGAATAAGTTCATTGATAAAAACTTCATTTGCACAGTTTGTACTATTCTGTTTTACAACTTGGATTGTTGAATTTTAAACTGTTTCATCAAATACCAGGTAACTATCAGAGAAATGAAGTTCAACTGAATGCAAATAGAATTTGGACCTCTTTACTCAGTCAAACTGTCATGTTAGTGTTTCAAATGGGGATATCTTCTACAAGCTTATGATTTGGCAAGTGGTTTATCAGGATTTGGCTTTTAAATAAAATGTTTGCTTCCAAAATTTGTTGAGTGAAAGTTGATATATTGCATCAGGATACTGCCAGGAAACCAAATTTAGCCTCTTTCATTGCTGTCTTAGCCTTTTTTTATGTTAAAACATAGAAAGTTAAGCTATAGGCTATCTTCTAATTTATTGCAGCTACCTGAAGGACTAATTGCTTACTTATCCTCCTGGTTAATTCAATATTACCTTAACAGATCCATAGCTTAAATAAATCAGGTCTGATTCTTCAATCAGAAAAAAGGAGACAAGCTGACTATGTGGTGAGTCTAAGCGAAATCAAGGTTACAGCTCCCAAGTAGGTGATTCTGCAAAAATAATAGGGTCTGCTCTTTGGTCTTTTAATGATCTACAATGCACCAGGATGGGCACTGG
This sequence comes from Tringa solitaria, assembly GCA_026413425.1. Classification (NCBI taxonomy): domain Eukaryota; kingdom Metazoa; phylum Chordata; class Aves; order Charadriiformes; family Scolopacidae; genus Tringa; species Tringa solitaria. Next base: position 209,300,494 of record JAOXJM010000001.1, on the reverse strand, counting down.
CATGTAGCTGAGCTACAGAAAGGACATCTTCCAAACTTGACTGCATTCATCCATTTTCATAATTTCTACTTCCTTGCACAGACTTAGTTTTTACTACCAGGCCACTTGGCAGCCTCTTTAAAAGTGTCTCTAAGTTGGCTACCAGAAACACCCATATCTGGGAAGGGATTTCATACACAATCCTGCATTGCTACCCATTCTGACCCAGCATGTCAGTCTCTGTAACTATTTTCTCATCTTTTCAAAGGAACTTCTTTCCTCCTGTCATAGACGTTTTGAGACAAGGGCTGTATCTTAACTCACCAGTTGTTCTAGTACTTAGTACACTGTCACCAACCAACAGGGATCCGTGGACTGCACTCTGCCTGGCAGTGTCTCCTCCTACCAGTTTGCATAGTTACTGGTTTAGCCCAATGACTGGTCTATGCCTCTGTAGGTGCCGTTTGCCAGCCTGCTGAGCAATACAATTAAATATTATTCCATTATTTTCTTTGAGCTGGGACACTTTTCTTTTCTTTTTCCAAGATCCCAAGTAGGAACCTTCTGTATCTTACCCTGCATTTTTCCCAAAGTGTGAGTGGCATGTCTCTACCTCAAAATATTCCTTACCATATTCACTACATGGTGAGTTCTCCTTAAGAAGGATGTCTTGTATATATTTGGAGTTTCTGCTCTCTAGTTTTAGCTCTTGTTGCTTCATTTGTGGTGGGAGCTTAAGTAGCCTTATTTTGGAATGGGCTATTTTGGGAGTATATGACACTGACAGGAATTAGCATTTCTCTTTTCTCATCCCAATGCTGTTTTTGTAGCAATCAACCTGTGACACCACTCCTCTTACCCTACTGCTTCCAGTAACATATGATGTCAACAATCATTTTGAGTGTATGGCGAGGCATTGTAGTCAGTGCCTACAGTAAATGGGACATTCCTTAAAACCACTGTTTACTTTATAACCAGGCTTCCAGGCTGAGAATGCAAGTCCAATAACTGAATTGGGGTGGGATCTTAAGTTGCTACATCATGTCACTGTATGCAGAAGACTAAAGAAATCTGAATGCTAATCACAGCTTTTATGGAAGTAATTTTCCTTGTATTACAACAGGTGTTTACCTGCTACTATATTTGACAGGCCCTGTGAATGTCACAGGCTCATTCACATCTGAGATTAAATCTTCAACAGTAAAATTAATGAGATTCCTGCTACATTGCACAGAAATGTGAGTCCAGGTTTCCTCATGTTTGAGAATTAGCTGGGTTAAAACCTAATGATGAGTATGCTTCATACTGAAAACTGCAGAAATGTTGAGTGCAGTGAAGCTGAACTGAATACAAGGACTTCAGATCATACTGTTTGAATTTCCTGGGTGCACAGCTCCAATCTGAGCAGTGGTTTTAGCTCTATTCTTGCTCCCCAGGCTGCTTGTTTAATAATGTATTTGGTTTTTTGCAGTAGTTGACCTTATTCTTTCTTTTTTATTGCTCACTGTGTTCCTCCTTGTGGCCAAAATGCAAGACAGAACAGAGCTAGTAAAATGGTTTTATGTTGATTACAGACCCCTTTTCACAGGAGGAATCCTACCAGATTTGATTAAATCAGTTAATTAAGCTGTGTAGGAAAGGCCCCTAAATACCAGTAGAGTAGCATGGAGAAGCTCAGTATCAGAGTGAATCAGAGTCTTAAGTTGTAGTCATCCTTATCTATCACAGAGAGCAAATAATATTCTCTTTATTGCCGCTACTCTGTTCTTGACCTATTGCACAACAGTTCCTGTGACTTCAAACTCACCAAAGTCCTTTGAGTCTCAGGGGTTTGCAAGCAGAGTTAGGAGAGGACCGCGTCCATACCATTAGGCTTATCGAGGGCATATCGTTCTGCTTCCACCGGTCTGAAGCCAGTCTTGATATCCCATGCCCAAACAAGGAGCTGCAAGCTAGGCATTCATGTGTCTCAGTCTTCTCAAAAGTTTAATTAGGGAACATGCCATAGGAAACAGTTGCAGGATTGATCACCAAAAAGCAGTCACCATTACCACTTTTGCTGAGGCAGGTAGAGACAATATTTACCTTTCATCTAACAGCTTAATTTTTACAGCACTTGACCAGGAGAGAGAAAGCTTGTCTCCTGGGCTCTCCACAGTCTGAGGGAGACTGGATTTACGCTTCTCAAGAAAAGACTCTAAACCCAAACTAAATTTGAAAAAAATCTTAAGAGGATTTCACCCCGCTTCCTCCATCCAATTTGGTGTACATCCCAGGAAGCAAGCTACACTGGGACAGGGAGAGAGCATTAAACCCTCAGTGAAAAGGATGCCTGCAAGACATACAAAGACATTGTCTGGGTTTTTAGCTCTACTGACAATACTGAAGTTGAGTCTGTGTGAAATAGTCATTATACAAAAGATGAAGGTAGGGACCAGCCATCATATTTCTTTATAGTGAGTGATTCTTCATAAAGTTCCTTTCTGGATCTACTTCTAGTCACATAAAAAAAAGACAAGAGCAAAACTAACCTAGACAGATATGTAGAAATTAAAGATATTTCTGAATTTGTCTCACAGAAGATTGGAGTCCCACTGTTCAATATTGTAGGCAGCTATTAATTATTTCATGCCTTAGAGGGCAAATTCATGAGCTGACACTTCGCTGTACCCTACAACAAAACATAAACCAATAGGACTGTTTGTCTTTTAAGAGACGGGAGAGAAAATGGTGTCTGTCACAAAGTTCACAGAATCTCAAATCTGTGATAAAGTGAGACAGAGATTTACTGTCTTACATCTATCTCAATGGAAGTGAGGTCTGCACACTTCAGTCTAGATCCCTTTTACCTTTTTTTTATATTAGAAAGAACAAGTAAATGAACTTCTGCTAAATATTTCATTTAAGTTCTCAAAATACATTACTGTATACAGAAGATATATTATTCAGATTCACCTAATGGTTTGCACTGCCCATCACTCTATCCAGTGATAGTAAATATTTCCAAGGATAGAATAAAATTAAGATTTTATTCTTTATAAAATAATAAGACAAGAAGTTTATTTCACATATTCTGAATCAAGTTATAATAAAGTAGGTAATTCTAATTGCCCTTCAATTTAAAAGAGATGAATGGAATCACAATTAGTTTATAAAACACATCTAAATCAAATTCGCAGTACCTTTGCAGCTGGTTCTAATGAATCAGCATCTTACACAGCACACCTGTACATCAGTAGAAATCTTTGTCTTTCAGGAATGAATCTTTGGGAAAAAAACCACCCCAAAACAACAAAAAGAGCAGCTCCTTCATTATAAATTCTCAAGTCCAAGGATTCTCAAATATGATGAATGTCCAGCATCATTTAGAGCTTCATTTTAATAGCCTGGGCTTCTTAATGTGCTACTAGATCAAGAAAACATCAAAGAACAGTGAAAAACAAATGCATCATGCAAAACCCGACGTGTTCTATTGGGAAAGGGCACCGGATCAAAGAGATGGCACCAGATCAAAGAGATGGCATGATGGCACCATACTGTTTTATGGCAGAATAGATTATAGATAGACTATTGCAAAAGCAATAAATATTAGTAAAAGACATGATGTTAAAGGAAGGTGAAATAAAAAACATGGCCTCTTAAAGGATTCTCAGTGACCATGATTAGCTATCCAAACCTTCTATTTCTTGAACACCACCACCACCACCACCCCGACACACACACATGTATTTGCTACTATAAATAGTACTTGTGTATGTTGCCTTTTAGATTTGGAGTTGGCACCACTCCTACCTCTTTGCTGGAATGGTTTACAGTTGTCATTTGGCACTTACAAACATCTTAAAGAATAAACTAATGAAAGAATTATCCCTCTCTCATAGAAGTAACTGCAATCATTATCTTATACTTTCACTGTAAATACTCTTTGTTTCCTTTTTTTTTTCTATTGTTTTCTGTTGTTGCAGCCTTCAGTTATTGCAGTTATTGCTTCCTTCCTATTTTTATTTATGCTACATATGCCATTAAATTCCAGGTTAGACAGTTCCCGAGTTATATATTTTCAGTTTGACACTGCAGATGCACTCTTGTTCTATTATTACATTCACTTTTTTGTGTGTGCTTTTGCAGCCAAGACCTACTTCCCTGCAGAAATACTTTGAAGATCAGCAAACCCTAAATTAAAATGAAAAGAGAATTCTCTGCTGTCTTTCTATGAGCCACTGGCAGTGCTGTGTTCTAAGCCAAAATAGAGACCTAGGAGCATAAAGTGGTTTTGGTTGTATTAGTTTGGTTGGCTGAGTAAAAACTATATCTTACAATGTTAATTTTGTTCAGGGAATGATCCAAGTCTTTGCTGCCAAACACAGTCCCATGAAAGTGTCCCAAGATACTTGATAGCAATCTGCTGGCAAAGACCAAGAAAGCCATGAACAGAAGAGAATCATAATAAAACCTCCCCTACATTTCAGATGCCCTCTGTCTTTTCCTTACCACACTAGCTGTGATCAAAGCCTTGTTTTATTTTGCTGTCAGAAGTATCTTAGCAGCTTAACTTCTTTTTTTTTTTTTTATTTGCCAGAGAATATTAACGCTATAGCAAGACTATGTACAGCTTTCTGAGTAACATGGGGATGTTGTACATGCAATGTTCTGGATCAATAACTCCCAATTTTCATAAGCCAAATTTAATACCAGCCAAAACAGATCCCACTGAGAGAGTGTACATCAGGAGAATTTATTAGTTTGGGTTGTGTCCATGCATTGAGCTCATACCTCATGGTTTGGGAACCACAGCCCTAGATTAGGGAAATAACATCTATTCATGTACTTTCATGTCTTTTTTCCCCCATCTTTTTTATAACAGCTCATCAGATTAACATTATCTTCATTTTTGTAATTTAAAAACAATAAAAATCTTTGACACTTTTAATTGAAGTGAGTATGGAAATTTGCTATCTTTTTGCTTTTTTTCTCATTAATTTCAGAGGTTTAAGCTGTTTTTTTATCTGTGAATTAAAGTTATATTTTTATTTTGAGGAACTCTTGTAAGAGTTTGTTGGCTTGTTTTTTTTTTTTAATTCTTATTGTCCAATTCTTTCTCCTCACATAGGCACCTTGATTTCAGAATAACACCAAGCAATTTCAAAACCTGTTTTATCGGTATTTTACAATCCTTTTGTCAGACCTTTAGAAAGCAGTCTGGGTTATAAAATTTCAAAATGTAAGGAATCTTCAGCTGTGTCAGACCCTGACTGCTGAGTCTATTTTGAAATAATACTAGAAAAAGAGTGCTGACTTCTTTTTTCCCTGAAGGTGTTGGTTAAGGCAGCTTTGTCTCTTCCCCTCCCCAAATCTCTTCATCTTTCTTTTTTATGAGCTATTCAAGTGGTTAAAGCACTTGTAAAAATATAGATGGATATAAATATTGATGTGTGACAAATACAGACAAGCATGAGTCTTGGGCTCTTAACCCACCAAGACTTCACACTTAAGCTCCCAAATCATAAGTGTGGTCTGATTATGGCTATCACTAATTACTTTTTCCATTATAGATAGCAAATATATTGTCTCACTAAAATAATTAGAATCTCATTCTTCCACAGCATAGCAGAGATTTTGAGAATATAAACTCAAAATAAAAACCTCAAATTTCACAAAATACAGGGATGAGATAATCCTATTTTAGCATCAAGCACAGGAGTATTGACAAGTTTCAAAACTTTTGAGAACTATGAAATTATCAGCACAAGTTGCTTTATTTTCGCTTCATTGGAGTTATAGATGACACCTCCTGCTACACTAATGCCGTGTGGGTCCTCAGGCAGTTGTGATGCCCTAGACTATTCCAACCTTAAGGATAGTCTGATTTATTGCCAGAAACAGAATAAAAAAACTCCACAAATATTTGTGCTATCTGTAAGAGGATGAATGGCTGCTTTTTCATGATATCGTTGGCCTGAACGTTAGGGGGAGCCATCTGCACGATGCCTCTTCAGACTGTTGTGATCGCACCTTGTAATTGATAGCATTTTGTATTGGGGTATTTCTTTCCTCCCAAATTATAAAACCTTTCCAACTAAACTTAATCCACGTAAACACTGTGGAGGAATCAAAGTCACACTGTTTTTTGTATATCACTAGGTTCTTTCCTGAAATATTCTACATCTGCAATGACTGGTCTTTTGTTTGTCACAGTATTAATTGCACACTTATTTTTCATTTTCTCATGCTATGTTACTTATATACAGTTTTGCTTCTTGGGAGAGGTAAAAAAGAGGCAAGTAATGCAATATATGATCTACTCATTTAAATAAAGTGGTTTTCTGTTCCTTTATTCAGGCTCAAAGTTACTGCTGCTTTCTTACAGTAACTCTCTGCCTTCATTGCTCACATTTGCCATCGAGACCTAATTTTACCTCATGCTTAACCACTAGTTTGACTAAATTACATACTTCTGTCCACTTCTGACATTTCTGTCTCTCAGGATGAAGTAACTGTATTTCCAACAGTCTCTCACGCCTGGGTACTGGGCAGTCCACACACCACAGTCCCTACCTATCCATCTTCAGAAGGTAAACTGTGGTTACACCCCTACTTCCAACCTCTATCTTTTCAAACACTGTATTTTTTCAACATAAGCTTTTTTTTTCCTTATTTACCCAACAGAATTTCCCTTTTGTCTTTTTTGTCCCTACCATTCCTCCAAGAAAACAAAAACCACCTCAACACGAATGCAACAACACATTGCTCTATTTCTGTCCCACTGCTCTGGAGAAGCTAGTTTTCCTATGAATATGTATTCTTGGCTGGGCAAGTGTCAGCAAACACTGTGGTTAGCTCTGGTAACTACCTCCCCACAGACCACATGAGCAACTCAGTGGCAACAGGGCTTCCTTCCATAGTGTATTCAGAACAAATACCTGCTTTCCTCTCTCCAACAGCTGCCTTTCACTATGTTTGTTCAAACTGCATATCATTGAGACCACTGCAGGTCTGTTGTTTTTGCTTGATAGAGGCCAATAGATTCACAGGATATTACAGAGAAGGAATGGATACATGAACTGATAGCCTAATAGTAAGAGACTTTCTCTATGGACAAACATGCTAAATATTAATTTGTAGTAGAATACCACAGCCATTTCACCTGTAACAAACCAGCATTCATGATACTGTGGTTGCACAACCCTCCGTCATGTCAATAAATTCCTCAGAAATTATTCTGAGCTACTTATCTCTCAGTGTACTCACTACTTCTGTTCTACTGCTTAGAAATTACTGAAAGGTTCTGAAAATCTTTCATCTCCCAGCTGAATGGTCTAACCATCAAACTATTTAGTTATCTCAATTACACATTTTCTAGTCCAATTAATAAATTGTTTCATGCAAGGTTTTATTAAAAAATGATATCAACATGTTTCTTACAGGAAAGGGAATGCCAAAAAAAAAATCTGATGATGAATATTTGTTTCATTTTATTAAGCAATATAAACAAATATTCATGCCAGGATGATGAATACAACAGGATTAAGAATCATCATTGAAAAACTGCCATTCTTTGCTGACATGTGAGGTAGTCATACTTCTGTCTGAGATTGACAAAGGAAAATAGCCGAACTTATTCTGTTTTTTTAAGAATAAGCAGGACAGTCTTTAACACAGAGTAAAACTGGAAGTAAATAAAAAGCGTGTAACCTTACAGTAAATATTATTTTAAACAGCAGACACTTAAAAATAAATAAAATACTCAGTTGAAATAATCACTTTTTATTTAATTATCACAGAGTTGCGTTCAAAAGATCAATAAAAGCATTTCAAATATCTTGACCAGCAGGTTTGTTAGCATGCACCAGAGTTTTACTGAAAGGATTAGCTGGTAAGAAAAGCCACAACAGCTTTGTTGCAAATTGTTTGGGATTAAATGGCCCAGAAAACATACACCAATAGACTTTGAAATTAAAATGGATTAAAATTTGCATGCAGGTTCTTTCTGCTAAACTTTTAAATGTCCGTCAAGGTGGACAATTAGGAAGATATGTTTTTTCTTTTTCTTCACATTGCTTTGTTTCCTCTGCTCCTTTTGAGATCACTGAAAATGTTAGTATTGACTTCAGTGACAGCAGAATTGGACTATATGGATCATTTCTGAAAAGTTCTTGTGCGCTTTCTTTGAGAAGGTCAAATAAGTCCATTGATTTACTTTTGTTAGGTATTTCTGAAGGCTCTAAGTGATTTAGCATTAGTTCATGGCATAAAAGATATGTAAGCAAAATAAAGTACTTTAAAACTGTGAGGTTTTGGGTTTTTTTCCTTACCATAATTCTGTTTAAATAGGGCTTCTGGAAGCCTATTATCCCAGCTCTTAAATGACATAGCTCTGCTGAGCAAAGCTACTAGAGAGACTTGAGATCATGATCAGAAGTTCCCACAGCACTTATTTGATTTTGTGCTCCAAACTTACTTAGGCATTATAACCTTACGAATTTTACGCCTTTTCACAGTCACTTCTCACTTTATCTTTTCTCATGCTTTTTGCAGTTAGGAAAGCAAGTCTATGCCCTTAATTAATATCTTTTTTTTTTATGCCAGTGAAAAGTAAGAATTTATCTTGATGTTCTCATTCAAGAAAGTACATTCAATGTTCATGACTTAGAGATCTGCTATTACATAGATCTCATATTTCCTTTTATATTTACATTTTCTTGTTCTCAAACTGTTGCTTGGTAACATGGGTATGGATTCAGCACATTATATTGTGTCTAGCTTTGAAGGATTACTTTTTCTTTCATTTGACAAACAGATTTGATTTCCTCAGTATTTGTAATGTTACAGAAATGTTCCCATAAACTTTTATGAAATGTCTAGGCTATTGTAGGCACTGAACTAAAATTAGGGAACTAAATTATTGAACTAAAAAATTAAGATATAGAAAAGCAAAGCATATGTGTAAAGTCCATGTTGCTCTTAGCTCATTCTGACCAACTTGAATCAAAGTTCTGGAACATGTACTCTCTCCATAAAATGTAGAATCAATTATCCAGTATTTGGAACGTTCAGATTAGAATTTGGTTCAAATACACTCTATCAGGTAAGTTCATTAAACTACTCCCCGCAATAAACAATGATTGTTTTGCCCATGAAGCCAGTGATAAATAGTTGAAGTCATTAATTCTTGCCCTTGACTTCAGTGTGAACCCTGAA
>JAOXJM010000001.1:209270984-209281900 GCA_026413425.1 Tringa solitaria | reverse complement strand
TTTGAGACCACCCTGCATGTGAAACCACTCAAAAGGAAGCAGTCTTTGAGAAATATCTGAGAATTTTAAAAGTAACAGAAACAAGAATTTCTGGTTCAGAGAAAAAATGCCTTTTCATTTTAAATCTGTTGACTTTGTAAAATGTCAGCTAGCTGTAATTGGGATTTTTTTTCCTCCTGTTTCTTTCATCTTGTGCATGAAGAAGAGGCTTTATCTATGGTTAATTTCAGTGCTTCCTCACTAAAACAGGAAAACTGATTCTGCTGGGCAAGGGTGTGTCACCTACTGCACACTCCTGCACACTTCAACTGCATCTTTGGAATTACCTGTGTGAGCAATCAAACACATGATTAATCCTAAATCATTTTCAGTTGTTTATTGAAGTTTCCCATAGCAACTGCAGAAAGGGAAAAAATACAGAAACAAGAAAAAAAGGTAAAACATCATGGGAAGCTGGAGAAACTTGGGGTGGGGGGTGGGGGTGGCATTATTTTAACTTTCCTTGCATTTTTTCTCTAATCCACTGGGTTTTATGCAATCATAATTCCCAGACATATGTCAAACCTCAGCATAAGCTAATACAAATACAAGGCAGAGTGGACGTCAAGAAGTTGGATAGCTTCCTGTCCACCCTTCACCAAGGCAGGGTCATTTATATCAGATGCATATCTGTCTAACTTATTCTATGACAACCACAAAAGCCTCCAAGCTATTCTAGTTCCTCGTGTTCTTTGCTGTGGGCAATATTTTTCTGGTGTCCAAAATGAGTATTCCTCATTAAGTTTAAGTTATGAATGATTACATCAACATGATAAACAAATTGTGATCTTTTTGCTGCAGCTTTTTACGTACCAGAAGACAGTTATCACATCTCTCCCCTAGTACTTTTGTTTGGTTCTTTATAAATCCTCAACTAATTCAATCAAGACTGTTTCCTAAATCACCTTTTCCTAAATCATTTTCTCACTTTTTGGTTGGCCCCTCACATCCGTCACTAGTCACTAGCTTTTCCTTCCATGAAGTTTGTTACTAAAAGCTGTCCTGGATTTGCCTTTAGTAGCTTTCTCGCTGTAGTGAACTGCAGACCAACACTTTCTTTACTCTGCCTCTCACAATAAAATTGCTAGAAAATTGACCTCTGTTACTTCTGATGTCCCTTGTTTGTTGCAGCTCAGTTTGTGCCTTGTCCTTTCTCATTCTGTCGCTGTCATCTAATGAGTTTCTTTCACATTGATCCTTGAAAATCTGAGCTTGCTTATGCTTTGCATATATTTCCATCTTTGAGATGGGCACACTAATGTTTTACTGTATTTCCTAATCTTCCTCTGCACAGCACTTTTTAATTAAGTGCTTTTTAATTCTTCAATTCCTTAGACATTCTTTAAAACAGACATAACCTTAAAATTTTCTAGGCTTAGTGAAGTCTACTATTTTTCCTCTTTGCTCTAAGTCACAAATGCTATTTTTCATGATTGTTCTCACCGAATTTGCCTTTTGTCTTAACCTTCTGAAGCAGTCCCCACCTACTGATTAAACACCTACAGAAGAGCCTCCTCTCTCTTGTACTAGGTGTAGCTTGTAGCCAAGCCCCGTCATATAGGCTTTCCAAGAACCTGATAGACAAACTACTGCACCAGTCTCCTACCCCCCATTATCAGTAAGTTCTGTGCTTTGGAGAATGCTCTGATAGCGGCTCACAAAAACCGTTCTCCACATCGTCTTCCAGATTTGATGACATTAATCAGATATCTATCACAGGACGGACCATATACTAGTCACTTGTAATCATGCCCATTAGTCAATAGCCCTAATACCTTCCATGTTCTGCATCTCTGTGACTGAAACCCTGATGCATGAGCCAACATCTCCTTCCTACTCAGTTTGCCTGCTTGTCCTGAACGCTTTAATTATTTTTTTTCATATTATCTATTTATTTATGTGTTCCTAATGATCTCTTCTGAACAATTGTTGTTTCACACAAATCTTACCATGGAATTAAAGGTTTCCACAGTCTCTTATGTAGTTTAAGCTGACAGTAGGTTTCTGCCTTTGTCTCGTTTACAGTGATGTGCAACCCTAATAATTTGCTCATCCTGTAGGAGGTGTCAATCAGCACTGTAAATCCCTGTTATCCCTGACAGCAGATTGACATCAGTAGCATACTCCATGCTGTTGATAGTTCTGCTGCTTACCTAGTGGATGTGAAGTGCTCATGGATCAATGTCCATCTTGTCTTTTTGAAGATATTTCATGGAATTAAATGCTAACATCATTGTTGACAAGGATTGACTAGTTTCACCTTTTTGAAAATGTTTTTTAGGAGGGCTAGCAATTTCTTGATTGCACTGTATGAGCCTAAAACAACCATCGCCATCATGCATACTGAATGGTCTTTATAGTCATTAAATGTCTTTCTGATGACCTCTTCATAATGCTTCAAGCATGATCTTGCTCCTGTGCTACTCTTCACTTGAATGTTCTCCCTCCATGATGATTCTTTCCAGAAGAAAGAAAACCACTTCACTCAAACAGGTGGAGAATTCTTTATAACAGATGCAGGCCTACATCTCATCTTTCTTGGGTACCAACACCATGGTTTCAAAGATTGCTTTTCCTTTCTCCCACAATCCCTGTGTATGATAGGCAAAGTGGACTGAAGCCAGCACAACAATGCAATCCATCTGAGGAAGCTCTTATTGAGGCTGGCTCTTTCGTATCTATGATGGAAAAAAAAAAAGACAGAAAATCCAGGAAGCCACATTCAAGTTTCTCACATTTTACCATAGCGAACATAATCCTAAAACACCTCCACCTCTACCTTCTGTGTACACACAGTATAACAATACATACTAGTCCTACAGTATGTAGCCCTACTTGTTCAGGCACACTTAGCTGGAGGAGTCTGAAGACTTATTCCCTGCCTTTGCTATCCAGGGTTGTAGAGGAGGAAGGTTGCTCACGACCTATGGTCACAGCTGTGCAATCCAGGCATTTAAACAGGGTCGCATTTGCCACTACCTTTCTGTTCAGATGTTTAAAAGTAATTCTATTTACAGTAATGACCTAAAGCATTGATTTATTTTATTTACATTTATTCATTAATTATCATATTTATTCATTAATACGTTTTTTAAGTATTGGTGGCTTTGTCGTGTCATTTATTAGAGCCTTTCTGTGATATAAAACTATGTTGTGATTTACCGTGAGTAGACTAAACAGACCTTTAAAAAAGGAGCAGAACTCTTCCCCTGTGTTTGTTCGGGGATATTTTTTCACTAAAATCTCCATTGTTCTGGCATATCTTTCAAAACCCAGTAGCTGGGACAATGTACACAGGCAAATAAGATCTGATAACAGATAAAGAACATTATGGCAATGGATTTCCTATTTCAAATTCATCTCTTGTTAGTGCTGCAACAGGAAAAGGCATTTAGCCATTTTTCTTTTTCCTTTCCTATGTTTTTGTTTTGTTTTGTTTTGCTTCGTTTTTTTTTAAGAAACATTATTAACAATTATATATTTTGCTTGATACAGTATGGTTATTATGTTGTTTCACACCACCAGCCTCTAAGGAAAATGCACCAGACATTACTCTGACGGCCAAGAATATAAACACAAAAGAACTGAATGAGGGGAAAACACATCATGATCCTGAAAGACAATTCCCCACTGTGCTGCATGTGAGTGTGATATTGAGGACAGCCAGATCTGCGTATGTCATAGTCCTCTTACCTTGTTGATAGCTTTCTACTCAGCCAAGCTGAAGAATGAGATATATGCATTACTGCATACACCTGACACATATCTCACAGCAAAGGCCTTTTACATTTGGTGCTGCAGTTGTACAACTACTGCTTTCTTTCGCAGCAAGGTTTTTCACGTGCAGTTCTATCTTAAAGTCTTGGTGGGACAAGGGTTTAAGGACATTTGCTTTTTGTTTAAAAAGCAACACCATCTGTTTCTAATAATCAGAATCACTTAATCACCTAATCAGAATAAAATTGGAAAGCACAGTGTCTGTGCAAGGGAGAAAACAAAAATTGAGCTTGTGTAGGGATATCCATGTCCTATTTAATGTTTGGTCTCTTTCATAATCATTACTGGAATACTGTTCACCTGGAATTATATTATTACCTGTGAGGAAGCTGTTCTTAACCTCTTGTTAACCTAAATATCCCATACACCCCACTGCTAATGTAAAGATCAATCTGTTTCATCAGCACACAGTCCTGCACTACATTAGTGGTAACCTATGCACCTTGCCACTTCTGTGGGTGAGAATGGAGATTGTACTGGACTTCATTTGGAGCTCCTTGTCACAGAGCATCTTTCTTCAGTTGAAAACTAAATTTTAGGGATCAGTAATTACCATTTTGAACCTTTCATAATGTAACCACCAATGGATTACAATGATATCACCAGTTACTACTGCAAAATTAAGCTATTAGGAGAAGAAAAAAGATCTAAAGAGGGACAGGCAGGACTATGAAAGTAAGAACGTATCTCCCTCTCTGTCTCCTCTGTCCCTCATCTTCACACCCCTTATTGAATTCAGAGGATGCCACAGCTCTAATATCTAAAATATATCTGCCTCATCCAGTCATCGACATCCCATAAGTGTTGTTACTCTACTGTGGGTGAAAAATTTAAATATCACACACAACTGGTGCTTTTGCATACTCATGTAAGCCTTTTTTCTTACTGCACTTTCACTGGCTTTTAGATATTAGTTTACGATTTGCTTTGCCACCTTGTCTGTCTGAGGCTTTGTTATCTCTACATTGTTGTCTCTGCAGTACACACTTTGGGTACATCTTTTATATAACACTCCTAAAAGCCTTTTGCCCCAGAAGCTAAACCAAAATACTTGTTTGAATGAAAAGCAGCTCTGTTGAATTAAGAAGTCCTTCTGTGGAAAAGTTGAGAAGGAGGGTTATGTAATATGAAGTTGTTATTTCTGTCTTTTTTAATAACTTAAAGTTATAAAATGATATCTCTGTTGCAAATCTTCTTAGAGGGGATAACTATTCATAAAGTAATACTATGAATTTTATAGCACTCTGCTCTATTATATCTACAAAACTGTTCCTCTGAAAAATGATAAAGAAATCAATTACAAGAAAGCAGGGTTTTTTCTAAGTTGTTTACGAGACAACTCATAAAGCTGGGTTACTGACAGCACCACTCTAATTCTCTAAAATTCTATTCAGTTTAAAAAAACCAACACACTGCAGAAAACCTATCACTTCCTGCTCTCATAAAACCTGTCAGATTTTATGAGGATGGATAAAACTGCTTAAAAACTTGGCAAAGATTAAAATGAATGTTTCAAAGAAAAGGTTAAGTCATTCATAAATTTAAAAATAAAAACTTCTGCAGCTTTTATCACAAAACAACTCATAAACGGTTCTAACTCTTTGTCCAGTAAATAGTCCTGGTGGAAGGTGGGGAGTGTTTGCCTGTACTAAGCATCCCAAGCGTGGTTGGGAACATTAATATCTGTGCTAATTTGATCCAAGCTTGAAGGCAAATGTTCCAGGCGCTTTATTTGAGCTGAATATCAGTGCTCATTTTTCTCCTTTCATGAATGTATGTTTTCCTCTTTTGGGCTGAGTAAATTAATTCATTCGAAATCTGAAGCATGTTTAACAGTCCCTTTATTTCCATTTGAGGTACTGGATATTATTTTTACTACTGGTGAAGCTGCAATTTACTGACATCGCAGCTGTGTTAATAAGATGTAGTCAAGAGTCCAGGATTCAATGAAAACTTGTTACTGTCTGAGGTCTTGACTTGTGCGTGGTGTGAGGACAGATGAATCCCCGTGTAGAGGACAGGGAATGTGCAGAGGCTTCCAGTGTGCTCTGCAGTACAGGAGCAAAGCTTAAGCCAGGCAGTGAATGATCAACATAGAACAACATACAGATAAAGGTCACCTACATCGGTTACACTCTGACTAAGTTAAAATAGTTAGGGCTAGCTTTAAATAACTGATGAAGTTTTAAAATATGACAACTTAAGCTTATTTTTTTATCCTTCAGTTATTTGACCTGTAGAATTTAAAGGTGCTCTCTATAGTCATTAATACCAGTGCCTTTTAGAAGGGAAAAAAATCATAATCTGAGTTTCTTCTACATTTCTCTAACAGTAAGACCTGGGGCTTTTGAAAAACTGAAATATGTTCATAATAAGCCAACAGAAATCTGTAATGCTCTAATGAGTTATGTACATTTTAGTGTAACTTTGTAAATGTCAGTACTTCCAAGAAAATCCACTGTGAAACTGGGGAGGAGGAATTACCCTGAGAAGATCGTGACATTTTGTTTGGTTTGGGTTTCTAGGTGCTTCTGGCTACTTGTGGTCAGAGTGTTCAAAGCAGACAAGTTAACAGAAAGGGTTTAAAATTCTGTGTGTGGAACAGTGTTACAGAACTTCATAATACTCCAGCCACCAGCAACCCAGAAACAGAAGCAACACATGGAGCTGCATGATGCTCTGCCCAGCTTCATTAGTCATGTCTGCAGAGAGGATTTATTGCTGCAGATGCAATGCCATACTGTCTCAGCATCTGAGCTCTGAGCTAGTATTTCTGCTTCAGCAGCATCAGCCCATTCAAAATTTGCTTCTGATTCTTTGTGCCATACTCCCTTGTGCAGTATAGGCATGGTCTGTAACACAGTCCTGCCCTTTGTGCTGTAAAAGGTCCTGTCCTCAAGGTCACCTCCTTTCAGGTAAGAGTAGTATCACTCTAGTGTCAGTAAAACACTGAATCCAAGATTTTCTCCCCAGAGCTCAGTGAGGCTTAACATGATGCAGAGATGTGCTTATACCTGGCAGAATTCAGGATCTGTGATTTTTAATCTTGTTTCAATTACCTGAAGCGGAGGATGAAGAATATATCATCTAAGTAGAAGCTGCCAATGACAACAAAATGTAAGGAAATGGAAAACACAGAATTCTTCTACTAAAAGTATTACAGATGCTTTACAAAGCTCTACTCAGAATCACAGGTGTGGGTGTGTGCTCTTAGGCTCTGAATTTTATTTTTAAGAAAGTTATTTTCATGTTCCTTTGAATGTTTAATGTTGTCTCTCTTCCATTTATCCCTGCAGTGATGGCTGGGCAGACAGGTACGATGTGACAGAAGGGTATCAGCGTGAAGCTGTCGGTGGAATAACGATCAAGCTTCAGTCTCCTGATGTGAAGTGGTTTGATGATTACTATCTACAGCTTCGGCCAGAAACCAATCACCGAAATCCATGGTTTCAGGAATTTTGGCAGCACAGGTTCCAGTGCCGGTTGGAAGGGTTTCCTCAAGAGAACCCTAAATACAACAAGACTTGCACAAGTAAGTGAAATTATTTCTTCTACTGTATAAACCACTGTGACAGAAGGTCTGGTGTAAACAGCTCATGTTGGACTGAGGCAGCCTGGTCTGGTGGAATAGTGAGTGGGGTTGGAAGGAAAGAGGCTTGAATTGAAGTCCTTGATTTTTCCAAAATGATGACAACCACAATTTTAAAAGTATTCAGATCTCTAAAGAAACAAACAGGTAGTGACTCAGTACCTAACTCCTCTCTATATTTGAAAAACATGCTGCTACTTTTCCTCCATAAGCATCTAAACACTTTCAAAAATGTTGTAATCCAAACTTCAGTGCTTCTTTTCTGAAACAGGGTTAATCATACTGTTTTATTTCACAAGAACAATGGGAGAATTAATCTATTAGAAGGTATCCATATGGATGATAAAGTCCATATGGTAATGATGATTGTGTACTTCAGATAGAAAAATAGCTGGTTTGAAAGATTTCATTATGTTTTATTTCAGTCATGAGTCATTTCAAGAAATGCTATATGAAGCTGATCTTTTCCATTAAATTGTAGTGATTTTAGCAAAAACTGCCACAACATTTTGTCATTTTTGCAAAACAGTGGCAAAGCCATTTTTTCCCACAAAGTTGTGGTGCGTTTTCCTGGTTTTCCTGGCGTGATTCCAGAGGATGGCCACAAAGATATCAGAGAGCTTGAGCACCTCATCTAAGAAGACAGGCTGAGAGAGTTGGGGTTGTTCAGCCTGGAGAAGAGAAAACTCAGGGGAGACCTTATAGCAGCCTTCCAGTACCTGAAGGGGACCTACAGGAAAGATAGGGAGGGACTCTTTATGAAGGAGTGTAGCAATAGGATGAGGGGTAACGGTTTTAAACTGAAAGAGAGGAGATTCAGATTAGGTATCAGGAAGAAATGCTTTACTGTGAGGGTGGTGAGACACTAGAACAGGTTGCCCAGAGAAGTTGTGGATGTTCCAATCCTAGAGGTGTTCAAAACCAGATTGGATGGGGCTTTGAGCAACCTGGTCCAGTGGTAGGTGTTCCTGCCCGTGGCAGAGCGGTTGGAACTAAATGATCTTTAAAGGTCCATATCAACCCAAACCATTCTATGATTTTTTTCCTTACTTCTGTTAATTACTCTTTATTTCATGAGATATCAAGCAGTACTAAGACAATGGGCATCCTGCTGATGCTGGACCATAAGGTGGTGTCATGCTGGGAATTAGGCCAACCACAGCCCGAGGTCTCAAGGGACCTTTACTCCTAAAAATGTCAGTATCTTCCACACACCTATAAGCCCAATAAATAGCTTTAAGGATCAAAGTCTTGGATTTACACAAGACAAAACCCCACATAAGTCCCACTTAATGTTCATACATCTTTCCTTCACTTTGTACAAGGTTGCAGAGGAAGTTTGTGGCTGATCTGGAAATTGAATCTGTGAATCTCAAAATCTCAGTGTATGCCTTCTGCATTCAATTGACTTTTCTCCATTATTTTTATTTTGTTACCCTTCCAACACAGCCTGACATAGGTTTTGTTTGCCCTATTGACAGGTACTGCATATTGAGCAATAAACTTCATTGATTTCCTCATGATAATGTAGATCTCTTTCCGGAGATGTCAGTATAGTGGGCATGGCTTGATATGGGCTAATAAAGACCTTGTTTCTATCACTGTGTTGTGTTAGCAATGACATTTCAACTTGACTTTTCTAGGTGTTTTTTTTTTTTACTTACTTTTTACCAACACTGGG
Organism: Tringa solitaria; assembly: GCA_026413425.1. NCBI lineage: Eukaryota > Metazoa > Chordata > Aves > Charadriiformes > Scolopacidae > Tringa > Tringa solitaria. The sequence continues at coordinate 209,272,814 of JAOXJM010000001.1, read as the reverse complement.
AGAATCTAATTTCGCTTTATATGAAAGATTGGGAACCGTGAAATGTAGTTGCCTACAGAGTCTTTTATAGTGCCTAAAATACAATTCACCACTGCAAAAAAAATTATCTCAGGGGTGCTGGGAGATGTTATTTTAGACACGAAGTCACCCAGTTATGGATATGAGACAAGTTAATCATAAAGCTTGAATAGCTCACTTTTAACAGCGCTCATCGGTGGAAGGTTTCCCACAAAGAGATCCTGAATGAGCCACAGCTCCAAATAGGTACCTAAAACCTAGGAATGTCAAATACACAAAGAAAGGTGCAAGAATTGCAATCTGCTGATTTGCAAATCATGAACAGAGAAAAGGATTAATTTCCCAAATAGATTGTTCTAATTACTTTTCCTTCAGCTTTATTGTTGTATTCAGTGCTGGGCCATGAGAGCTATAGTAAAAGAACAAAAAAACAGATTATAATAGTTTTCATTCTTTCTTGTTGCTGTAGGGCAGAAAATGTTAATTCAGTTGTGGAGTTCCCCAGATTAAAAACACTACGCACAACAATCAATTAAAACTGCCCATTTAATCAGGGTTTTCACACAGGAAGCTGTTAGTCATCATGTTACTCAGTTTTAGAGTTATGATTTTGATCTAGACCATCTGTCAGAATTCATATAAAGGAAATTCAAAGATTTGCCAGAAAGGTGACATGCAGATTTATTTCATGACAATTTTTTGTGTCATAAGTGCTAAGACATCTATGCTGTTTTTCTCATAATAGCTCCAAAAGTAGGCAAGGGTGTATGGTAAAGTGAAAAAATATTGAACTTAGAAAAATTTGGGGATTTACCAGCAGGAAAGACACAAATGTATTCTCTAAGAATTACAGGAGTAAGAGACTTTGATGTTGGGAGTTTAACCTCAAAATTGACATGAGTTTTTGAGACTGTCATGGTATTTTTTCTTTCTACCTCATTATGGTCTTCCATATGACTTTGAAAATCATGTATTTATAGCAATTCCTACATTTATATATGCTTTCTTAACTTCAGGCACTGAAATTTTTGAGCCTTAAATTCTCTCAGTTCAGACTTCACAATTGTAAACATTATTCTACCTCTTGGTGGTCACAAGTATTTCATAGACTGTCCTGATAGTTTCTGCACAATGATGAATATATTAGTGCTGTTTCAGATTTATCCTGGTAAGAAAACAGGACTGTGCCCTTCAGTTTATCTAACTGGCTACATTCTCTTCTCCAGCAGCTGCATTAAAAAAAATATATGTTAAAGGTGTTTCTTAGGATTCCAATTAAAGAGATTGAATTTATTGAGAAATGTTGGAGAGAACTTTTTGCACCAAAAAGAAGCCACTCTTTACTGCTTGAGACAATGATAAAAAAATAAACATAAAGCTGATTGGTGTTGATAGATGAGGTCATTATTAAATGAAGATGTCTATATGGAAAGCAATAATCACTACTTTAGTGGAGAAAAAAAGAATTATTCTCCACAACCTGGATGTACTATCATAAAAAAATAAACAACAGTTAACAGTATAAACTACTTACTCAAACAGCAAGAAAACAAGCACATAGAGATATGGCTGAAATTTGAATAGATAATTGACTTCACCTGTGTCCCAGGTACAAACTTAGTTGTTTAAGCCTTTGTATTTACTCTGCTGATCTCTGCCTAGTAAAATGCTAGGCTACATTTACCTCCATGACAGAAAATAAATGAATTCATAAGCCAATGAAACCAGCTCCAGTGACTTTTGAGGGCTTTTTTTTATTTTCTAATATAAGCTATCCATAGAGAGTGCCAAGCAGGTATTATTATGAAAAGA
>JAOXJM010000001.1:209246998-209267286 GCA_026413425.1 Tringa solitaria | reverse complement strand
AAAACAAACATTAACACAAAGAATTGGTGAAGCCTTTAATGACTATTTATGGAAACTAATTTGTGAATTGGTCATGGGAAAACATTATAGAGTAGTTGGAGACCATAGGCTACATTTCTGGTTTCCTCTGTGGCATCCTTTAGGATTTTGATCATTGAGAAATTTTTAAAAAAAAATAGTGGAACACTACCCATTTCCCTTCATTTCAATGTTAAACTCATTGCACAGCAAAAAACTGGTCCACAATTTGAAAAAAATTGTTCCCCCATATTCTGTCTCATATTTCATTCTCTTGTTTCTTCTCAGAGAATGAAATAAAAGGGGGGCTGCCTGGAATGTATTTTCACTCTTCCTTTCACCCTTTCTCCATGCTTTAAAATCCAAAGTATTCTCAGCTTTGGAGAAGTTAGAAAGCAGGAAAAGCATATTGAACCATGGTAATTTTGCACTCTTGCACATCTCTGCTTGATGAGGCTTTGTAATGTCACCAGCTGGCAAACAGAAAACAAATTGTATTGCATCTTCCTTGAGGGTAAAACATAGGGAGAAAAAAAGAGGGATGACAGGTTTTACGTAAAAAACTCATAAAATAATGGATTTTACTGAAGAATGCTTTCTGTTTATTTGAATGCTGAGTAGGGGAAAAAATAACGAAATTTCAGAATTTTCTGCAAGAGTTGGTTTTGTTTTGTTTTTCCATCTTTGGGGAGGGTGAGAGGGGGATGGTCTTATAAGGGTTATTAATTATCCCCACTACTGCTGTTCGCCGCCAGCACTGTGCCCTGAGGCACATCCCCAGCCCTGCAAAGCAAAGGAAGCTGAACCCATGGCCGGGATGGCAGGAACTGGGGTCTGCAGGAGAAGGGCTGGAGCGTGGGAACAGCTCAGCACTCCCAGGGCTGAGGACTGGCTCACCTTGCACTGGGACTCTGAAGCACCCTGAAGTACTTTCTTGGCTTGGTGACCATAAGTACACTAATTGTTTTTTAAATACATCCAAGAACTGAACCGCTGCCAGTCCAAATCACCTTCTTGGTAAAAGAACATGTTTCTTTTCTGTCATCAGCATATTTCTGTTTTGGAGACATGACAAGAGAAAGGAATAAATTTGGACAAGGAGTTTAGCGCTGGGCAGTCTCTGTGCAGTCTCTGATGGGTTCGAGGCTGCTTTCAGAGCCAGCCCTCCCCATATAAACTCCCAGGCTTTTGTTAACAGGTTGCTTCAGCTCAGACTCCACACCATTCCACGTGGTGTGCACGTATCTGAGCTTGCCTTTGCATGGCCCCAAGCTATGGAAAAATTCATAAATTCATGAGGTGCTGCTGAGTAGCACAGTGTATGATCACCCTACAGAGCCCATATTTATCCTCTGCTGGGATATCGCTGGAGTGTCCCAAACTGGGTCACTGCCAGCAGTGGGGGCAGAAAAGGTGCAGGTTAAGATGCTCTGAGTTTATACGATTCTCAGACTGTTCTTTGCTTTTGATATAGTCCTATAATAAACCTGGGAACATACAGATATATCCAGGCATAAATAATATGCATTTAAGCAGCAAAAAGCAAGGATATTAAGCATCTTTTCCTAAATATTTGCATATTTATATTTATATATATACTTTCATTTCATAGAGCGCAATAGCACTTCGAAACTCCAGCCAATAACAAGCACATTGCATTAAGCAGAGGGAAAGAAGGAAAATAATGAGTAGTCCTCTTCCTGAGGAACAATTTTTATTTCCTGCAAGAAATGTGACACATAAAACGTAGTGGAAAGGAAATATTATTAGATGGGAGACTGAAGGACGGATGGGTTATTCATTAGCCAAAGAAGGGCCAGGATTTGTCTGTGTAATAAGTTGCAGACAGAATTTGCTATGTGACTTCAAATCTGGAACTGTCTCATGATCTCACAGTTTGGAAACTAGTAGGATAAGCCCTTATTTACTTACTAAAATTGCTTGGACGAGAAAGATAAGGAAATAAACAGAAAGAATTGAGGGATCTGTGCATATCCTCTAACCACTGAAGTTCCCCCATTTCTCAGAGAATCCCACAATGTTTGATCATTTATGATTGCAAGTACTGCCCTGTCCCACTTTTGTCATTAAATAAGATTTGATTCACCTTGCATTCTTCTGCTACCTTGTACATCTTAATTGCAGGAGGCTATTTTTTTATTTATTTATTTCTGCAGTAATTATCACGATACAGTGTTAATATCTGTTGGTTCTGAGGTACTGCAGTACAGATTACTTTCTATAATCATTTGGACATTACCACCAAATGCAGCACAGATTCATAAATAGGCTGATATTATTCCAAACGATGTTTATGGGAAAATGGGCTACGACCTGAAAAAAATTGCTCAATTGCACAGAAAAGGTACTTAAGCCTGTCAAAATTGCATCAACTGGAAACCTACAAAGTGGAGATTTGTACCTGGCCCACACATATTGTCATCTCTGCACCTCCAGCTTCTGCTTTCTGCAGCATCCTGGGAGTGATGCTGAGTCTGACTGCCAACTCTATGGGCCAAGAAAGATTCACAGCCTGGGGGGAGGTTTATCCTTAACTGGCTGCAGCCTGGACTTAGGGGTTGAACACCCACTTGCAACTCTGGTACATTAGATGTTTTCCCATGGCACTTTCTGTGTTTTAGTGACTTTCCAAAGAAATTTGATACATTGCTCTGAAAATGTGACACCCAGGCCAAACCAAAGTGAGCAGGCAGGATTTGGAGATTGCCATTGAAAGGCCACACCTGAACTGAAGTAAAACATTCATGTGAATAGGTCCTGCTTATCTCTACATACAAATATTAAATGGCATCACACTGGCTTTTCCCACCCCGCAGGAAAGCAAAAAATTTTTATTCCTTCTTTGCAAATTTTTCTCCTATGTACAAGATGCAGAAAAACAGATCTTTTATAGATATGGGTGTTTTTTACTCTAATAGAAAGGACTTCTATTATGGATATTATAAACAAGATTAGGGGTTAAAGTCTGTGGATATTTATTCTCTGTCCAGTAATTCCATAGGAACTCCTCAACTTCTATTAGCTGTTTTCATTATTCTTGATTAAGCATCCATAAAGTCAATTCCACTGAACTTTACTGGCATCACCATCATTAACTCCATGAGTGCCAGCTCTCCATCTCATGACAGCCCTGTGCCAGGAAAGGTTCTTAACTGAAGACAGCACTCGGTGGTGAATTTAAGAATATGTGTTTCCAGCAAGAACAACAGACACTAATACTAAAAGTGAACAAAGTATTTAAGGTTACCCAAACCATACTTGTTGCAGAGATAGGTTTAAAACATTTTTCCCTTTTTTTCTGACTGAAAATTTACCTTTTAGCTTGTGTATTCAGCCTTCCCTTAATACCATTCATAGGTTCACTGAGGTAAATAACGTTACTTATACACTTCAAGTCTGACGTGCCGAGAATACTTTGTGAAATGGTTTAGAAACCACTTTCAGACTTAACAATTTTTTTTTTTTTAATACTGGGATATTTTAAGACTGTATTATGGTATATTAAAGAGCAAACATTCTCTTTTGTCTCAGTTTTTGAGATGTTCCCCCTAACTACAGAGTCCTGAGGTACTGTAAACTGACAGTCAGACTTGACAGGTTGGATTTGTCCCTATTTAGCGGTGAGGCAGTTAACATCTTGGGGAAATGTTTTCTCTAGCTGCAGAAAGTATATTAATATGTTCACAACAGCTAATTCCCTCACAACTCCATTGACAATTGCCAGCAGCTTCTACAAAGAGCTAAGCAGACTCATTACAAACCATCAGGTTAACTCAATGAGGTTCAATGTTTAAAGAAAGTCATAATAATAATTCTATAAGCACAAAGCCCAGTGGAGAGTGTTCCTGTAAGCATTAAGCTATTACATTTTTAAGCAATCATATGCTATAAAGCAGCTGAAATATTGTTTCATAATAAAGACTATTGCTGATGTAAATCTGATTCTTTCTAATGGCTACTATAATTAACTGCACGGTTTGAGAGCTGTTAATTTTGAGGATGAATAATTGGTTAAACCAAGTTTTGTGTATTGCAATGTGATACGCTTGTTCAATTTTCCACTTAATTTCAATTAATATGGGTTTTACATGTACTCCACTGTTGCAGTTTTTATGCCTATTATTTTTAATTAGGAAAAAGCAATACCTTAGTAGAACAGAACAAATGAGCAACACTGTGTGTTGTTTCCAAGTTTTTTTTTCATTACAGATATTTCAGTCTCATGTCACTTAACTGTACAAAAATGTTAATTACTGTTCCTGAGCTGGACTGGATCTGGGAGTGCCAGCTCCTGCATGAAACAGAAGGAAAAAAGGGATGTCCCAGTCCCTTCATTCACTGACTGACCTCTACACAATGTTTTAGTTTGAGCTACACATCTTTGCTACCTTTCCTGATGTTTTCAGTACTCAAAAATGTTACAGTGATTAGAACTGTGTGATGATGTTTAAGTTCACCGCCAAAAAGGTGAGCTTGCAGATGCACCTAATTTATGATTGGATCAATCATCACCAGCTGGAGATTCTTACTCATCTCCACAAAAGGTGCCTCACCATCAGACTGGATGTTTGTCTTCTGGATGGATATTGTCAAACTAGATGAGTTCCACCCTCAAAGTCATATATTAGTCTCCATTTTGTTCAAGAAAAAAAAAGCTGTCTGTCTTGTCTTCTCATTTAGAAATTGCTTCTCACATTGTGCTGCCCCCACAGCCCAGACAGCCAGGTGTAAGCTCCATCCCTGCCAGTGCCTCTATGGGAGGCGGATTCTCACAGAGTGGAGAGAGAGGGTTCTTTGCATTCCCTGCGCTCCTTCCTGCCCACACATGAGAATCCCTGGCTCCTAGGGACTGCTGCTTGACTGATAAAAGGAGAGAAAATGTTCTAGTAGAGGCTTTTGTTAGTCCTCCCTCCAGAGCCAAGTCTTTCCAGGTGTCTGATGAATTCCCTGCACCATTGATGTGGTTGTTCTATCTCTGATTCTTCTCGCTTCCCCATTATTAAAGATCTAGTGGCTGGAGTGCAGCTGGCAGCTTTACTGATGACATATGAGACAGAAAACCTCCAGCCTACTCTTCCTTATCTGGACTAGCGCTGCCAAGAGAGCAAATCTGTGCCATTAATAACACCGGGTTATAAAAAACAAGGCCTTCAGGGTGCTAGTGAATGAATTTTTAGTGTGCATTTCACAAAGCTTAAATAGAAAACAGAAATCCAGATATTATTTTTTAAAAGCCTAGCAAAGGAAGGTTAACCAAATCTGACTAAACAGAGTCATTGCCTATCTTACATAATTTTAGTGCATTCATCTGCATTGCATTGCTATCCTCAATTTCTGAACAGAGAGGAGCAAGAGACATAGAAGTAGGAGAGTTATTAGCACAGGAACTTTTGGTACAGTAAGAACCTTTGCATAGGCCAGTCTGTTTGCACAGGTTTAGCTCCCACATCTCTGGAACAAAAGTGTTGTCTACACGGTTGCTATGGAATAGACCCCATGTTAGCATTTACACCTTAACAAAAGATTTCTGAGTCTTTGGAGAGATTTCTTTAGGTGGGGAGAAGTTCCTGGATTCCCCAAAACATTATGTTATGATGTTCATAGAATCACAGAATTGTCTAGGTTGGAAGGGACCTTTCAGATCATTGAGTCCAACCATCAACCTAACACTGACAAAAATCATCACTAATCCATGTGACTAAGCACTATGTCTATCCTTCTTTTAAATATCTCCAGGGATGACGATTCCACCACTTTCCCAGGCAACCTGTTCCAATGCTTGACAACCCTTTCAGTGTAAAAAGTTTTCCTAATATCCAATCTAAGCATTCCCTGGCACATCTTGAGGCCATTTCTTCTTGTCTTATCACTTGTTACTTGGGAGAAGAGACTGACCCCCACCTCGCTACAACCTCCTTTCAGGGCATTGTAGAAAGTGATAAGGTCTCCCCTCAGCCTCCATGACACAGGCTTTAAAAAAGGACATGCAAGAGCTGTATGGAGCTGTACAGAGAAAGGCATCAGCTGGATAGTAAAATATTTAAGGGGAACCTCTTTTTCCATTCCTTTTTTTTTCTTTTTTTTTTTTTTTTTAACATGGTCACTGTGTGTAGCAGTAAGAGCATCTGCTATGAGCTGTTTAAGACACTTAAAAAGATTTTTTCCACCATTAATAATGAACCCACCAACAGACGTCTGAAGAGCTGATCATATTTCAGCCCCATGCACTAACCTCCCGTTTTGTGGTGTTCCCTGGCAGGCCAGATGACTCTGAGGACGCAGCACGTTCAGGACTCCAAGATGGGCTTTGTAATCAATGCAATATACTCAATGGCGTATGGCCTCCACAACATGCAGATGTCGTTGTGCCCAGGCTACGTGGGCCTCTGTGATGCCATGAAGCCCATAGATGGTCGGAAGCTCCTGGAATCCCTCATGAAGACTAACTTTACTGGAGTCTCTGGGGACATGATCTTGTTTGATGAGAATGGCGACTCGCCAGGAAGGTAACGTTGACTTTTGTCAAACTGTTTAATACCAGACTTGTTAACTGTACATAGTAGATGCATGCAGACTTGACATCAGAACTAAGATCTCGTACTTTTATTTTCATGTTTCCTGACTTTCTGTGTTTATTTAAAAAAAAAACCAAACTTTTTTTAATGTATATTTTTTATTGCGTATAAGGTTAAGAACATGAACTTTCAGGCATACAATCTTCCTGCACAAATTTGTGTTTTCATCTATACCATATCAAGGTATTACTTCTCACAACAAAACATCAGACCTTTATGTTCACCACAGCATTGCTCCATCTCTCTGCATGTTTAAATGTATGTGTCCAATTGCGCAATAAGCAGTCATAGCAGCCATGGTCCTTTACTTATTAAGGAAGGTAAAACAATATTAGAAATATTGCATTGATTTGTCTGGGATTTTTTTTTCCATCAGAATTATTAAAAATCTGCTTCCATCTCTTCTAAATAAAGCCTTTCCACTTGCATAACAGCCTAAGCTATTAATTTATCCTATGCTTCTATAAGGCAAATTGAATTTAAACAAAGCTTCTTTTGCTGAAAACTTACATACATGAATATACATACATCTCTGAAGTATAAGACGTAAGACGGATAGGAAAAGGTAAATCCATTGGTCAGAATATTTTGATATTTCCAAAAATTTCTGCAATTTCAGAACTGAATATTTTTTTTTATTTTACTTGAAAACCTGTGAAGTCAGCATTCTCTCCAAGAGAGAGCAGTACAGCCGCCTACAATGCAGTCTGTGTCTCTGGAGGCACAAATTTTCAAACTCTTCAGACTCAGACTCTGAGGAAGTGCAGTGTGAGCTGGTAGGAGAACTCAGACACAAACTGGCAGAAACCCAGGAAAATTTCCGATGGAAATTTATGTTCAGCACTGTTTTGGTGAGCAAGGCTGTCTTCTGCTAAACATTTCTATTTTTACAAATGGCTGAATTCTGAAGAAAAGTGCTCAGTCTATATTTTTCTGACCAAATTATTTGAAAAGACTTGCTCCAGACTTCTTTTAAAGGATTCCCATTTGTTTTAATGGTGCTCAGATGCAGTGGACTGCATCCTACCTTATTCCTATCTGTTTCATTCTTTTCTTGCTGAAAGACTGAAAACTGTTGTAAAAAATGTTATGTGACGTGCCACAGATAAAGGATATTTGGCATGATAACACCAATGACAATATGTAAATATCACAAAGAGACCTTTACCTTGACCTTTTCCTCATATTTGCATGTTTAAAATAATGGTTTAATTCCATTTGTTGTGAGAAATATAATTTAATGTCTTGGATCTTTTAGAATTCAATTCTAAGAAAGATGAGGAAGGAATTATATCATGTGCAGTCATTTGTTCAGTCACAGTAGGACATTAGTGTTTCATTGAAGAACGTGAGGACACCATGAACCTTGGGGTAATGAACCTGGACTATGAACCTCGGGGTAATACAACTTTAAGAAAGTCCAGCCTCACTGGATAGGTATGAGATACTTTAGTGCTCTGTCTACTCAAACTAATGGACTTGTGTGTGGTGACAAAATGGTCCCAGAGTTTGCTTACTTTTGAAACTCTTCTACAATAGCCACATCACTAAATCCCATCTATGTGCTAAAAGTAGCCAACGTTGAGCCAAAACTTACTTTCCATGATTAAGACTTTATACGAAGCTCCATCTCTAACACCCTAGTTTTGAGTAGTTCATAGTCCTTTTAGCACTGTCAAACACTATTTGCAACAGCTGGGAGATGGTGCAGTTGTACTGGAACAACTCATCTCCCCTGTTCACTCACACTGATAGCTGCATCTTCACTTTGTAAAACAGAAATATAAATCCTCACAGCTGTACGGTGGTGGTGGTGTTAAGCAGGAAATCAGAACATAAAAAGCCTTTCTGACCTAGATAGCTCAGGATTTTGATGTATGGCAAAAGGGTTTTGATATTATACAACAGATGATTAATCCCACAAGATGCTTTGAATCCTGGCCCTGTTCCAAAGTCCTGTATGTGTATGTTGAGCTTTAAGCAGATAGACTGTCTAGTGGAGGGCATGTTTTAAGTGAGAAAGAAGACATGGAAAAAAACAAATTAGTACGGAAGGAACTGTCATGATTTCTTAGGAAGATAAGAACTATCTGTAAATGGTATTGAAATTCCAAAGAAGAAATTGAGAAAGCAAGAAAAGGCAAGAAAAATGAGATACTGTTTTGGAGATGTTTTGGCTGTGCTGCCAATAAAATACAGATACTCAGGAACTTCATGGCACTTCTGTTTTGAAAGAAGTGTTTTGCACTGTGGTTAGGGCACTGCTGGAAATGTGCTAGTGCACCATCTGGTCCCTCCTGTCCTAAAGTGACAAACTGTCCCCATGGTGTCTCAAGGAAGCTCCAGGGAACCAGTGACTCGTGAGCCTCCATTACAGCAATGGACCTCCTGAGTCTGGCTATTACTGTCAGTCCACCAACACCGCTCCCCTCAGAGAAGAGAGACATCATATTGAGATAACAGTTTATTTTATTTGTTAGGTTTCTTTCCGGTATTCCCCTTGGAATGTATGCATGGAATTACTACTGGAGGGGTAATTTTTTTAGGTCCTGTGGCCTGTGAAGCATTGGCAGTTCATCTCCCCATGAAACTCTGAATTGGGAGCTGTAGCAAAGCAATACTCAGGGAACTGTTACAATGTCCTGACAATGCTAAATAGAGACTCCACAGTGGCTTCTTGGCTAACTTTTTGGTTATTCTGTTTAATCCTTGAACAGACTTTTACCATGCCTGTGAAACTCAGAAAAAAATTTACTTTGTAATCATGTGTAAAAGTATGTTTGTTCAGGTTTGTGTGTGTGCGTTATCCGGATTCAATTCATTTGTTTCACTTTGGCATCAACATCTCTGACTTTGATGAGGTCATTCTCAAAGCTGTGAACCTTCCCTGCTTTATACAGGATGGAAAGTGAAATATTCCAAAATTCAGGTGTATCATAAACTTTTCTTCCTAGCTGTGGCATTGCTCATTTTTTCTTCTTCTTTTGGAAAGACTCAAGAATCATATGATATCAATAATATTATATTGCCCGTTCATTCAGGCTCCACTACCATTTTCTCTTGCAGGTTTCTTGTAATCCTTGATCCAGACCTGTGTGTGATTTTGGCATTGAATCCCTGCTATAGTTTCCCTGCTGTGACAGTTAAACTTTGTTTCTTGACTCAAAGCATCCTGAGATCCATGGATAGAAAATATTATGGAATAGTTTTACTGTAATTTTTTTTATGTCAGCATGGGAAAAATATTGATTTTAGATATAGTATGGCTATTGCTTGTTAGTCTTAAAAATGTTGTGTTTTCTCAGAACTTAAGATAGATACTTAGGTATCTTAGTTAAGAGATTGTTTGATTTAATGAACTGGGTTTTTTACATATCTGTACATTGAACTTCACAAATTGCACTCTGACTTAATCCAACCCTGACCATATGCTTTCTCTTGGGGAGTAATTTTGTGCCTGCTCCCAGGAAAAAGTTGTCTCCTCGCTTATGAACCAGGCAGGTTTTCTAAACCTATGATTGCGTTCAGTGTCTCAGTCTATATCATTTGCTTATTTTCCATCAGTGAATTTCCTGTTGCTTAGTCAGATTACTTGCAAAATCCACTAAAGGGGAGGTAAAGAAAAGCATGACATCATCACTTCAGGAGTTGCCCAACTTTCCAGGCTTACTTTGCAAGTGCTAAAAGAACTGGCCTGTAAGGCAGAAAGGTGGCCTGGTATTCAGTGTGCCAGGAGGAGGCTAGTGAGTCTTAAGTCGCTCCACAGACTTTCTGTAAGACTCTGTGGGAGCTAAAAAGAAAGTAGGAGGAAGAAGAACATGAACCTGAAAACTCTGATCAGCTTAAGCTCTTCTCTCAACACTTGTTTCCAGATAATGAGGTGATTTCACCCACTCTGGGGTGGACTGAAGCCACCTAAGACTGAGGCATGAATATTCTTTCTCTTCCATACTATACTGTACAAGGACTTACATGTGTTCTGATCACTGAGGAATTACATAAAAATGGAGTGGGTTGTATGGATGAAAGAGAATAACATTTGCTGCTGCAACATTGCAGAAGAAAGAGGCCAAAAAAAAGGCAAATCTCAACATCATTCTTCAAATGCCTGGACTACAGGCTACCTCTTGACAAGAAGATCTCCCTGAAGCCTCCAGCAAGTCCCAGGGTCCTGTGGGGTATGTGTCTGAAGAATGATGCCTGATCCCTCTCTGGGTGCCACACCAAATTGCCTCTTGCAGTCCTTGCAGCACAGAATGTTTCCTTTGATCCCACAGGCCCAGATTGCTTCTGTCTTACTTTAGGAGCTTAGCTATCTTCAGGTTTCCTCTCTCAGAAGGGGAATAAGCACCTGCAGACAGGGAAGGACACAGTATTGGCGTTTGCTGGTGTTAGCTTTCTCTGCATCTGCTACAGAAGGAGCCTAGGACAACTAGGGTTCCCTATGCAGTTGGCTTCACTGCTGAAAGTTACACTGGCTCATTTCAACATTTTCCTTAAATAAATATAGTCATTCTCAGAAATTCAGTCACTTAATCCCAAAGTGTTTAGGGAACTTTCATGGTGATAGTAGAAAACAAATTAAAATACAAAGGAAAAGAACGATGATGATTAAAAAAAAAATTAATGGGACTTAAGGGCAAGCATAAAGTTTGAAATTTTGCCTTCTTTATTTCAATAAAGTACACACTATTCCTTTAATTTGAAACATTTCATTATGTTCTCCTCAACTCAGCTATGTCTCCCCTTTGTGTTTCCAAAGATATGAAATCATGAATTTCAAGAAAATGGGGAAGGACTACTTTGATTATATCAATGTTGGCAGCTGGGACAATGGTGAGCTGAAAATGGATGATGATGAAATATGGTCAGAGAAAAATAATATCATCAGATCTGTGTGCAGTGAACCCTGTGAAAAAGGCCAAATAAAGGTAAATATCTTCTACATTTACTTTAGTCATGTAGAATACGTAGCCTTGAAATTCAAATTCATTTTCTTGACTCTTACATGGACACAGTATCCCACACCTTAATTAAAATGTACAGACTTATGTATTTAGTTCTTACTTGTATCATAGTTACCTCACTGTTTTTGTAAGTTGCTATTTTCTTGAATTCCTATATCTGTGAACTGCTGACTTTCTTACATTCCAAATGCTTTGTAACACATGTTGTTTGGGGGTCTTTTGCTGTGTATTTTTACAACATCAAATTCAGTGGAGTGCAAATCCCTGACTAGAACTTAGTATAATTGCAGGTAAATTATAAATAATAATTGCTACTATTTCAGTGCTAGACATAGACACCTAGACTGGAACATTATTACTCAGACCTGAAGTCTGTGGTATCAACAGAGAACATTGATAGCTATCACTACCTAGAATTTCAGAAAATGTAGGTAACATTTTTTTTGATCATACCTTTTTTACTGATTCTTTTTTTCCCAGGTTTTTGATTTTTCCATCCTCCCTTTCCATGCTGTACTAAGTAAAGAGGGTAGATGAATTGTCATGTATTAATTGTACTCTATTATCCTTCAGCATCCCCTGATACTGCAGAACAGTTGAAATACTGCAAGTCCTTAGCTTATCTTGCAGTCACTTATATAAAAGCCTGTGGATTGAGGGGATGTCTGTGATGGACAACAGAGTGGCTCAGACTGTAATTTCAGCAGTTGTAATTTCTGGCATGTCTCACTGGAAGCTACATCATTTTTCTCCTATGTTAACATGGCATGCCTGCAAAACTGGGAAGCAGCTACTGCGAGGGTCTGATGGGAGGCTGACTGTGGCTTGCAACATAAAGTGACTCTCTTCAGTGTCAGTTTTCCAGAGTTTTAGGACACAGTCACCGTGTCTTATTCACTAACTTGCCTTTAGGAGAGTCAGTAAGAGAGTCTCATCAGACCAAATGCGTATGACTTTAGTGCAGGCATAAGCAGCTATATCAGATTCCTAAACTCTCTTTGTAGTCAATCGAAATAATATATTATTCCAGATCAGGAGTCATCTCATTGTCATGTAGACTTTGAAACTAGTGAAGATTAATCTTGGTGTAGGTAAAAGGCACCCAGCAAGGACAATTGGTTCAGACAAGAACATGCCTTCTGCAGACACATAAAGGAAGGTGGGGTGAATTACTCCCACAGTAATTAACAGGCGTCTGATTAACAGGCCTACTCCAGCCACAAAGTCACCTATCTGAGGGGACAGAGATGGAAAAACAGATAATAACTTCAGAACTGGGTGTTTCTGAGTTCCTTTATGCTCTGTTGCCACAACACAGGTGATGGGAAGTATCTCATGATCTTCATTAACACAGTCTCCTTTTACCTTCTGCCCATGCTTTCAAGGATTCTCCCAAGAGGATTCTTCACTACAAAGCCAGTTTATCCCATGCTTAGACACATGCTTGGAGTCCTGTATCTGAAATGTTCTTTATGCTTTCATTTAGGTTATTGATTATAAATCTCAAAGTTTACTTCACAGTCCTTTATCTTCATGGTCTTCACAGATTATGGGGATAGCTTGACTGCCAAACTCCATGGTGCTTTTCCTGCAGAATTCTGTGGGTTTGAGTTCTTATGCAGGAATTTGAAACATTCGCTGTAATGATATTCAACTCCCAGCAAAATTTGGTACATCCATCCAAAGGACTTAATAAAATCCAAATACAACCCAAATCTATAAATCTATAAATTTGAAATGGTGCAGACATGTTTATTTATATAAATGCAGGTTCAAAGGATTTCCCAGATAGTAAGGGGAAGAGGAAATAATCTTTGTTTCAAAGATAATTATTTTTGTTAAAAAGGACACAACTTTTTACGGTTAAATTTTACAGAAAATATAAATATTTTACAGAAAAAGAAAAGGATGAAGAAATAGCTGACTAAACAATTTAATAAAAAAAGTCTGACCTGATTCTGAGTAGAGGAGAACAATTATTTTGACTCCTAGAAAATGACACATTAACTTTCTCTGGATTAATCCCCAGATAGCACTGGGTAAAACATGATCAGTGTATCAGTTTTCTGATAGATTTGTCAAATTCCAAGTATTTTATAAAAGATGTTGACTTGGTGAATTTTAACAGAAAAGTGTAAATTAATTGCTTTGATAAAAAGTCTTGATGTTTTGATAATAACTTATGGTTTCTATTTTACATTTCAATTTCTTGAGTATTTTACACATTGAAAAATTGTGGATTTTAATAATGCATTTTTTAGCAAAATATGTGTATAAAAGTTAGTACAAGCTTTCTAAGAATTGATTTTCCCAGAAGTAAGAAATTTTGGCATTTGTTCATGTTCAACTTTTCATTCTAATTCAAAATGAAAGAAATCCCAAGATGTGAATTCTTCTTGAGGACAGATATTCTGTTTTGCAAGTAGCTCTAGTCACAATACTTACAGGGCAAATCATTTATGCTCCCATGGCCTTTATGCCAGTTTAGTTATTCAGGTATGGCTTTCTTCTTTTCATGCTCTACAATTTTAAAAACAACATCAAAAACTGGTATTTTCAGGTCCCCATATTGCTGATGAAAATGATAGAATTTACACTTTTTTCACTGCAGCATTGTAAAGAGCAATCCAGTGGTTTTTTGATTACACTGTTTTATTCAAATTGCAAAGAAGACATTGCAAAAGATACATAAGTCAATCTACTTCTTATAATTGGAAGTAGTCATTTGTACATTGTTTGGGAAGAGCAGCAAAACTGGGAATATTTTATTTCAAAAGAAAGATATATTGACAAGAAGAACAGATGTTTTCAGTGCCCAGAGATGATAAATAAGGATCTTGAAAAATCTGCATCTCAATCATGAGTGAGCAATAACATTTGGCAGTGAATTATAAAATGAGAAATCAGGTTAGATGTTAAAATGGATAAAGATAACATTCTCACCATTAAATGTTAATTAGAAATGCAGTAATTAAATAATTCTGGAAAAGGCATGTTTAGTTTCATTTCTAGAAAAAAATAAGTTTTAACAAGTCATTTACAGTCGGATGAAAAATAAGCACCCGAAAATCTTTGGGTAATGAACCCTTAGGGAAATAATGCTGCCAATATGATTCCCTGTATGGATCACAATGTAGTGAATTACATGCCCTGAGTATCATGCACTGTCTTGTGTAGGTACATTGCCATCCATGAAATTTTGAGTTTTGCTAATTCTAGGTGGGGAAAAAACAACTCATTGTCATTTTGTACTGCCCCTTGTATTTTTGTGGTGTTGATGGTTTCTTTCTTCTGGTACATCCATGATGGGACAATTGAGACCTTGTGTCATAATTTGTATAATTAAACATACAATGAACAGGAATTCTCTTTAAAATAAAATTTAAAAAAAAACTCTATCAAACAAAAAAGAGATTAAAAAATTAAATTAGCAACTGGGGCAGCATGAATGTATGCTTATGCTGCTAAATCAAATACCAATTTTTTGTCTCAGGTGATCCGTAAAGGTGAAGTGAGTTGCTGTTGGACCTGCACTCCTTGTAAAGAGAACGAATACGTGTTTGATGAATACACATGCAAAGCCTGCCAGCTCGGCTCCTGGCCCAACGAAGAACTCACAGGTAAATGAGTTGTGGCTGTGCTTATGTTGTCAATTAAAAACTTCATCTGCTGAGATAAAGAAATAAATGCCAGATATGAGTGAGTAAGAGAACTGTTTCGGTCAGATTGAAGCCAGTGATAAAGCTGACATTTGAACTGAGGCTGGTATTTGTCTTCTTGCCTCAATCTGATCCAGGAATCACTGGTGTAATTCAGCTGCTTTCTAAAGACCTGGCTTACTAGATCTAGAAATAAAAAAATTATTCCTGGTTTTGTATTCAGCCCTGTCCTAACATGTAGCTGGTGATGCAGATCTTGTCCTTCCCCAAACAAGTAGAGAAATTAAGTCCTCATCAGAGAATTTATTTAAGGAGGTCAAATCTCAGTTTTATTTTCCTCACAAGCAGGTACATAAGAGTCATACAATATTTTCTTTTTTAATCTGAGAAAGTTATGAAATAGTTGCTGTAGTTACTGCTGTTAAATGCATGAGTGCTCCAAACAGACTTAGGTTTGCATTAGTCCTTTGTTCACTGGAGCATCTGCTAGAATACAGGGTTGATGTTCTCCTTGCCATGGCATAAATCTCTATGGTCTTGCAGAATACTAATTTGCCTACTTTAGAGATAGATTTATTTGACACTTGTATCCCACAGCCTCTCTTCTTTATGACTAATAAACAGAATTCAAGTATTCAAATGCTCAGAGCACACACCACTTCAAAATGTTGTTCAGGGATCAGGTTCTCATTGTTCCAGGCTCTGTATAGACAAGGGGAGAGGAGA
Organism: Tringa solitaria; assembly: GCA_026413425.1. Taxonomy (NCBI): domain Eukaryota; kingdom Metazoa; phylum Chordata; class Aves; order Charadriiformes; family Scolopacidae; genus Tringa; species Tringa solitaria. The sequence goes on along the minus strand of JAOXJM010000001.1, from coordinate 209,251,320 downwards.
TTGTTTTTTTCCAGAAGAGCTCACAGACTTGCTTGCATGTAATTTCTGCGGATGAGGGGAGAGATTTTTGAGGTGAAAGAGAAGGACGGCAGAGGGAAAAACAGTTTGCTGGATGAGTTTGTGTGAGTGGAAGAGTGTCAGGCAAGGCTTGGCCTATAGACAGATTATTATATATAAAACTAATCCTTTCCCAGTAAGGAATGCTGTAATATATGAACTAGGTTACCTAATTACTGCAAAAATGTTGTTTAACTATGAATCTGATGGGATATTTTTAGAAAATGCCAAACATGGAACTTTCCCTGAGAAAAAAAAAACAAAACCAAAAACAAACAACAACAACAACAACAAAAAACTTTTAACTGAGAAAACTGAAAAAGCAATAAAATGGATTTGCAAGTGATCCTCCAGCCCCGCTCCCCCAGCCCTGCCTCCCCGGGCACTCAGCAATCAGCTACCAAAGCTGCCTCATCTCAAAGAAAGATTTCTTGTGCCAGGAGAATGGAGAAGGGGAAAAAAAGAGACCTGGTCACACGTGTCCTCCAGAGCAGAGCACTGAGGGTATGGTATAAGCTCAGCTTCACATCCCAGCTTTCCCAGCCAGAAGCCTCCAAAGCCCACAATCCAGAGACCAGGCCACCACACCAGGCTAGTCAGTTTATGAAGGAAGGTCAACTAGTGCAAACAGCCAACTCTTCAACTACCAGAGATCTTGTCTGAGATGTGGCAGATCCCAGCTCCCATCTCCATTTCAGTGAGCACCTGAGGTTTTACCCAACATAGATCAACTGGAAAAAGAGCCGCTGCAAGTTGGTTAGGAGGGAACTTGGAGCGAGTGCTTCATCAGACCAACTGAGGACCCACTTCTGAGACACCAGTGATAGGAACTGCCCACTGACCTGGTGAAGTTTGGGTAATTATCCTGTAAGCACCCTATGTGAGGCAAGTGGGGTGAACAGCCATCAGGCTGGCTTTTGGGATCTGTGCTTTGAGCTGGCTCCCGAGGGTGTACAGATCTCCATGCCTCAGGCAAGTCATCAGAATGGGCTTTTGGGAGGATTTATCCTCTGAAGATTTAACCTTCCTCAGGATGGGAGACCAAGATGTGGTGGCACCTCAAAAGCTCTTGTAGGATGAGTCAATGATTTTCCACCCAGCTATGATTGTTTTAAAGGAAAGTAGTTGTCTATTTAATATGCCAACTTCTTTATGTTTACATGAGCTGCCACATTTTGCAAAACATTCATCTGGCTTTACGCATGCATTTTATGGCTTCACAGGGACCAAAGTCAATATGCATTAAAAAATAACCCTCAGCATCAGTGACAAGCAATGTTTCTCAGGAGTTGTAACTCTTTTTCCTCAGCTGGGCACAAATTCAGCAGGCACTGTTTGGAAACTGAACCCCCACCTTGTCCTCCATGAGCACAGCTGATACAATATGCACTCCTGGTAACGGGATACCCACCACACTTCACGGCTGTGTAGTCCCCACCTAACTTACTATTAACATTATGACTTGATCTTATCTTATTTAGCTTTGTATCAAAAACAGATTTCTAAAAGTCTGTTCCCAGCTTACTGTACAATATATTGAGCTGTATTTTTAATGATCATATTTATAGCCCCAACTTTTGCAGCTTATAAAAAACTGTCTCTCAGTCTTGTTTACAACATAAGATTTAGTAATAAATATGAATTGAAAGTAAGGAGAGAGAGATGTATTTTGTATTCTGGCAAGGAAATTTTCCTTCAGTTTTATAAAGGATACACCAGTCTCCTTGAAATGTCCCTACATCTGATACTGCAGCAGTCTATGTCTCTTTGCTGCTTGATAAAGTCATGTTAGCTCCACAAGGCTACACATATAAAAAGCTCATTGGAATAAGTCTTCCTTGAATGATCACCTTCAGATGAGAGTCCTGTAAATATATCAGCCACACGCCTGAGAAGGCTTTTGATGTGGAACTGCACCTCACTGTTTGCCAGAGATCTGAACTTGGATAAAAACATATTTGGAATCCTTTCTTGGCTCACACAACAAAACGTTGCTCTGTCTTTCTTATGTTGAATGACCAGCATCAGTTTTCTGCCACAAACTTCACTATATAAAATGAAAAATACAGGGATGCTGGTCACAGAAAGGAAGAGAGATTAATGCTTTTTTTTAAGTCACGTGTGGGATATCAGAATTCAGATGCAAGACGGGAGAAGACAGAAGGTACAAGACGTCCAAAGGTAGTGGGAAAGACAAATGGGAGGAAGAGTTTCTCTTGATTAAATCAATTACTGGAAAATATCTCCATATAAAAGTGAAGCTGACTCGAGAAAAGGAATGTTTAGCTGCTCATATTTTATTTCCTCACAAATTTCAGTTTCATTGCTTATGCAAACAACGTTCCCCAGGGACTAGGCTCCTCCTTGCACAAAGAAATTAGGCATTCTCTCCCCTTTCTCCAAATTTATCTATGCCATCCCAACATGCACCCCAAGTAATTTTCTTCTTCCTCATTTAGTATCAAGATGTGCTTCCAACCTACTGTAGCTCCTGTTCTTCCCCATGCATTGCATTAGCAACATCCATGCATTACAGCACCCCTTCATGCATTAGTATGGCCACTGTGGCTGAGTCACATACTCATTTAGAGCAAGAAAAATTCATGGATTTAAGTCCAGAAGTATATGCCAATCCTTCCATTGTTCCTCAAAGCCCTTCTTCACATCATATTCACAGAGCGGGGGAGAGAAATAGAGCCCCGGCATGTTTAGATACAAATAAGGGATTTTCTTAATACTGAGGATCAAACCTAAATTAAATAAATTTTTCAGTAGCTTGATGAGAATGGCCTTTTGGTTCTCCAAAAACCCAATTGACTTTGGGGTTATGGCCTTCTGCATTCAAAAAGGGTGTCTTGGAAAGACCAGATAAGTTTTGTTCAGCATCTCAGAGCTTTTTCAGTGGAAATAGGAACATGTTGGTCCAGTTATTGGTTTCCAGTGTTGGTTTAAGGACATTTTTGAGGTGGGAAAGAGGCAATTATTCTCTCTTTCTGTGATTCAGGGACAGCATACAACAATAACAGAAACAAAGCTTTGTCTAGTGACCTCAGGGACTGCAAGGAAAGTAGATGATATTAATTTCAGTGACACTTAGATTATCTTCAGGCTGTATTGACATTTTTCTCATTCTCTGTGTACTCCAAATATGCTGGCTATTTGATTTTCTTAATTGGATTCCCTTGAAAATGGGAGCGGAAATACTTTACAGCTCTTGAAATGTTTTCTTTGCCATTCAAGAATCAGGTTAAATACCAGAAATATATATATTTTAGAATAGTTACAAAAATGTTTTCAACAAATAAGGTACACTAAACCCAGGATAGCAGCATCGTGATCTTGTCTGCATGTCTGAAAGTGCCAGATAAGAGCTGGATTATCCAAACAACCCTTGAATGGAAAGGATTGAGAAAAAGTGTAACCCAGTTTTAACTGACACAACAGCCATTCTGAAGAGCTCTGACAGCACTGATGCTGTGTCCTGTTCAGCTTGTAACAATCTGGAGTCCACACTGAGAAGCGAGGATGGCTGCCTCCCTCATCCTGAGGGCACTGCTCCTACCGTCAGCGAGAGGCGCAGAGAGCAGACAGTACCAGGAGCTGCTGCTGCCTTGCCTCTGGGCAATATCTGCTGCAGCTCATGCAAACCACCTGTGGGACCAAGGAGATGCTCAACATCAGATCTCTGTGGATGCTCACAAGGGCTTCATCTACTCTTCCCGCAGCGTGCTGATCCAGGTTGCAGCTGAAGCCACAGGGGTCTGAGACTTGGGTGTCTCGTATGATTAGAACCTGCCTCTCCCCAGCAAAAAATAGTTATCCATAGCTTGCCTGACATATTTTTATCTGCTAACTATTTGTTACCATCAAACTGCTTTCTTGTATTGTTGCTTGCAATAAAGTTACAGCTATTGGTAATTTCAGCAATGGTCTGACAGTTATGAGTATGAGGCAGAACACAATTTAGCCTGTGCTGACATTGATTTTGCTGCTGAAACATCACTAGAATCTTGCTTTTGACCATAATTGGTAAGACTGTAATTCAGACTTAGGGTAGGAGAAGGACACAATTTTCATCTTGTTGGTTAGTGTTATAAATGCATATCAGCAGAGATAATGTCCAATTTTTATCGTGGTTTTCTGTGTCCTGTATTTTGCTTTCCTTTTCATATCTTGTTCTTGTTCTTTTATACTTATTCACTCTCTCCTGGATATGGAAGGTAATATAGTGACAAAGGATGAGGAGAAGGCTGAGGTACTAAATG
>JAOXJM010000001.1:209225283-209246898 GCA_026413425.1 Tringa solitaria | reverse complement strand
CTCTGAGGTCCCTTCCAACCACCACAATTCTGTGATTCTGTGATTCTGTGATTCTTATTCTTATTCTGTATTTCTTATTCCAAATGAAATGTAACCATTTCCATAAGTCACTCTCACATCAGCCTCTTGGAGAAAGTGGGTGAGGATGAGTTAAGGGTTCAGGTGGCAATAAAATAGGGGTTGGATAAGATGATGTCCGGAGAACCCTTCCTACTCCATATCATTCTGTGATTCTGTGATAATGACCAGGATCTCTGGCTGTCATTTTCTCCCTCCCACTCGTTGCTGTGTTTGTGGACTTCTCTTACCTCAAATGCTTGTTCCAGGTAAAGTGTGAAGAGGGACTTGTCAACAAAGCCAGAAGGATCCGCTTGTAATTGTGCCTTACATTATGGAAAGTTTGCTGAACATGACATATTCTGAACAAAACATTTATAACATGCAAAGCCAGCGTTTTTTGGTGAAGCTTAAACCAAAACATTAGAGCTAACATAAGGATGGACCTGTTTGTTGCAATTCATCAGTTGTTTCAGTCATTCTGCACACTTGTGTAATTAAGAAATCATTCTCCATGTGGTCACAGAGTAACTTTAATGTATTATGCTAAGATTCATGGCCTTACCTTTTACTTCAACGCAGAGTGTATTTCAGTTATTAGGAACTTAGGCTCCTGAACTACAGATGCCCCAGCTTTTGCAGTTAAAGATGTGACCAATTTCAACTCCTGCCCTGCAGAGATGGCAGAATAAAAACATGCACAATCATCAGTCACATCTATTGAATGTGCAAACCAGCCTTTGCTGATGGTTTCAGTAAAAGTGACAGCCTGGGAGCCGCAGCAGCTAAGAAGCAGCAACTGGTCACCTCTGCTATTGTAACAACTATGAAAGCTCCCACCACAACAAGACAAATAACTGGTGACCATAATAGCTTACCATAGCTACCAGAACCCAATATTGAAATGATAAAGATATCCTCTCTCGCTTCAGTTGTGGAGGTCATGGGGGTACTTTCTCACCCAGGGCTTTGTAGAGTGTAATCCTCACTTTTAACTTGTCAGTATGGGTAATAATTTGGGGGCTTATTAAAAAAAAAAAAGCTATTGTAGAAACTACCCTGCCAGCTTCATGTAGATTTTTATTCTGAATCTTACATTTTTGCATGTCAATTCACCATATGTGAAAAGCCAAATAACCAGTCAAGATATCCCTTCTCCCATCTTTTGGTTTTAAATAGGGAAACATTCAGAAGCGTTCATATAAAATATCTAACAGCATGACATCAGTACTCTTTGATTAATGTGTGCTAAATCCTATTTGGAGACTCTCCTTCACAATTAAGATGGGGCTAAGTTGTTTAGGTTTCAATCTTGGTGTCTGGACTTTGGATTCTTGCTGTCCTTTGAAGAATCTGTGAAAAGTTACCAAGAAAACCAAGTCTCTTATCAAGCGGTTTAACTCACTGCCCAGCATGTCAAACTCTACTGAAAAATACTGAGGACTTTCCAAACCGACAGTTATTTTCTGCCAGGTTTAGTCTCCATTTGCAGATTCACGGAGCTTTAGTTCATGGTGTTGACTTAACAGATTTTGCTGAATTCCCTTCCCTTTTCAGAGTGTGTCCTATTCACAAGCCTTAGTCTGTATGTTTACCTTTGGAACTAGTTTAATTACATATTTTATATTGCTTACCATGAAAGGGATTTTCAGTGCTAATACAGTTTTATGGATGCTGAAGGCATGGTAAGGTCTCTTAGGCATCAAGGATATCATAACAAATTAAAACAGTGTCATGATCAAATCCCCAGAAAATATGGACTATAATACAGTGCTTCATATCTGTGAACTCTTTCCCCAGATGAACTACTTTTAAAGCAATATGAAAGATCAGAAATAAGTGACAAGTTTGGCTCTAGAAAGAGAGTGCAGGGTACTAACAGTCGTAGGGCAGTGGTCAAGCCTGCAAAAGTTCTTCTCTCCTTGTTTATGGAACAATGTAACCCATCCCTGAAGTAGCCATATGTTTTCCAAAACAGCAGATCTTTTTTTTTTTTTTTCTTTTCACACAGTAGCCTTCTACAGCTTTATCTGTAATTTGTTGGTGATTTAAGATGTTACTTTCAGAAATCCTTTCCACAGCAAATCAAAAGGGACTCTGATTGTTTATATTAGCTTGTTTTTTCTATTCACATGCGAATCAAGTACCTTGCTCCCACTTGCTATATTTCTGGCCAGAAGAACAGAGAGGCAGTTTTACGTCCATTTTACTGGGGCTCTGGTCCCAGAAGTAGTGCACTCTTGAGCACAGAGTAGAACAACTCTGCACCTGCTCCAAATTGGACTGGCTCCTAACAGCCTTTCCACAGGCCAAAGATTGCCTCAGCACACTGCACAGACCACAAGACAAGGCTGCTGGCGCTGTTCCATCTGGAGCTTCTGAGCCAGCTAGGAGAGGAGACTTTCCAGGTGCTTGGAGATGTTGATGAAGCGTACAAGGTGGGCTATGGGGCAGGATCTTGTCCAAATGACCATTGAGCACACACGTATTTAGGGGATAGGAATGAGTTCTTCTAGTGTCACCATTTTTCAGCTTTTGCCTTGATGTAATCCTGGCCATCAACCTAACCTTAACACTCACAGTGCAGTTTTCCCATATTTCTTTTACTTGATCTAGTTGTCCCTTTCTGCAAAGTACCATTGTAAGAGACCATTAGCTGTGAAGCTATTATATGAAAACCTCACCAATCATTGCTTTATGAAGACTATCCAGTCCTTAAATCTTAATTGAGCAATAAATCACTGCAGTTTAGTATTCTCCTTGTAAAGTATACCCAGTGATGGGGGAAAAAATGGGATAAATCTTCAACTCTTTTTTCAGGTATTTTATTAAGAGAATGTAGAAAGAGTAATAAAGCAAAGAAGGCATGAAATAGTCTGAAACTAATGAGAAATGCTTGGTTATGATTCACCTCCGCTACATTAGAAACTGAGCAAAATTCAGCCCCTCTATCATTGTCTTCATGTAAAGGTCAGCTGATAGATAAAGACCTTTTCTCTTCAAATTTCCTGTCCAAAAATATATTGTAGTATTAGAAACTTGTAACAAATCGTTTCCCCAAAACATTAATTAAATTTTGGTAAGATCAGAAATAGATTTAGAGGTCACTTACTCATAAAGCTTCTTGGGGAATAACCCACATGGGAATATCTGCACACACCAAAGTATGTTTTCTGGTTTTTACTCTTTTCCCACCACTCCTACTGGTATAAAATGTTGATTTTAATTATATGATTCCTGTGCTACATTCATCCTGGTGAAGTCAAAATGAAATACTGTGTCTCCCTCACACTGAATAAGGAAATCCTTTAGAACTAACAGGAGTCAAATAAACATCATCAGCTAATGTTAATGAGAGTGTTTCATAAAAATCTAAATGTCTTTGTTACATTAAGACATGGTATTAACTTTATTATTGCAACAGAAAACTTTTCACATCAAAGCAATTAAAATATGAATGGCAAATCAATCTGCATTTAGTAACCAGGAGCACAATTCTGTTGCACTGGAGTGACTGCAAATTCCTATCCTTTAACTGCACCAATGACAAAGATTTATTTACCCTAATCCTTCTGATTTTTCTGCAAGAATACAGGACTATCTGCCTCATAATTTTGCCACACAATCCATTGACTATTCCACCATATTTTAAGTTGTTGGGCATTTTTGTAATATTAATTGTCTAGAGATATAGAATAAAGAAATACTGTGAGAAGGGAGGAGCTAAGCCAAATATCTACCAATACTATTTCACAGAATGATTTTTACTACTAAGAATGTCAGTGACAGCTTTGGAAAATCATTAAGCTCCACCAAAAACGAAGGAAAGTAGTAGATTTGCATGTAGAAATTCCCAAATTATAGACCTGTTGTCTACATTTACTCCCGTTCATCAAGTCATTGAGGTCCCATGTTCCCTAATTAATTTGGATTGCTTGGCATCCAGATGCCCAGTGATGGGTACTCTCACTGCTGAAAACACAGAAGTGAGCACCCAGCGCCCCCTCCCCCCAGGGCAAAGTGCCTTGTTACCACCCATCCCGAGTCAGGCTGACACTCTTCTATCTGACCTAGTCAGAAGACAGCAACCTGATTACAACAATCCTAAATTTTGAGATCATTTAGATTTTGCAGTCAAGCTTAATATAAGTATAGTGGAAACAAAAGCTTTTAGCTGCTTTTCCTCCTCTCCATCATCTCCTTCCAGCAGTCCTGCCTTGGATGGCAGTGCCAGTGTGTCTATTGTCAGGAAGTTGCACTCCAGAGCATCAGTCTTCCCCTCTTATTCTTTTTCACTCTCAGAGCTTTCCAGTCTTCACAGTGCAAAAGGAAAGGAGGGATGGAGGAGGGACATCAGTGACAAGCTTTTGGACACCTTTTACTCCTGTCCATTGATCTGCACACAGTGGAATGAGAAGCTTCTTTGCCTTTCTATGGCATGCACACATAGAGTGACTTATCACAACCCATACATAAACTGAAAACCAATTGCCTTTAGGTCGGGTTGCACTATTTTAATTCAGCTGTGACACTAATTTATTGATTTTAGTTTGATTTCATGAGTTAGATGAAGCTTCAATTCCTCAGAAGTCCCAAAAGTCTGAATGACAGACAAAGAAGAGAGCAGGGTGTGCCATCCCAGAATACCTATCACCTGCAACTCCGATCCCAGAAAACTTCTGTTAGAAAAGGCAGCATATCTGAGAAAGAAGCACTCTCTTTTTCTTGACCGCTAGAATCTATAAAATTCCTCTCCATAATCATTAAACAGGTACCAATACCCATCATAGTGTACAACATGATTAGTAGGACTGACATCTGGTCCTTTAAGTTCATATGTTACACAGACAACTTGGAAGCTTTTTGTTCTTGATTCTGAAATTTGTGCATAAATTACTAAATTTAAAAGAATTTAAAGGGAAAATTCCACTGTGATGAGAGTTGGCTTATCTTAATCAGCTTGACCATTTTTTTCAGTCATTGTGTTATACTCTAGACAAACTGTATTGCTGAAATAAGCTGTCACTGAAAAGTATTTACTGTGCCATTACATTAACATAATCTTAGCCTGTATTTATTATAACGGCACCTTCCTGAAAAACAAAAAGAAGAGTAGTATAAGGAAAATCTGTAAATGTATCAGCAAAGAATCTCAGTCCTACATACTTCAGTTTACCTTCTTTATTTTTTTTTCTGTAGGTTGTGACCTCATCCCAGTCCAGTATCTCAGATGGGGTGATCCTGAACCAATTGCAGCGGTTGTTTTTGCATGTCTGGGTCTGCTGGCCACCTTGTTTGTTACAGCTATATTCATAATGTACCGTGATACTCCAGTGGTCAAATCATCCAGCCGAGAACTTTGCTACATCATTCTAGCTGGCATCTGCTTAGGTTACTTGTGCACTTTCTGTCTCATCGCAAAACCTCAACAGATTTACTGTTATCTTCAACGAATTGGCATCGGCCTCTCCCCGGCCATGAGTTACTCTGCTCTAGTAACTAAAACCAACCGCATTGCAAGAATCCTGGCTGGAAGCAAGAAGAAAATTTGTACAAAGAAACCTAGGTTCATGAGTGCCTGCGCCCAACTGGTTATTGCATTTATCTTGATATGTATACAATTAGGCATAATTGTTGCCCTCTTTATAATGGAGCCACCAGATATAATGCATGATTACCCAAGCATTCGAGAGGTCTACCTGATTTGTAACACCACTAACTTGGGTGTCGTAACTCCCCTTGGATATAACGGATTATTAATTTTGAGTTGCACCTTTTATGCATTTAAGACAAGAAATGTCCCAGCTAATTTCAATGAAGCAAAGTATATTGCCTTTACAATGTATACCACCTGCATCATTTGGCTGGCTTTTGTGCCAATATATTTTGGAAGCAACTACAAGATAATCACCATGTGTTTCTCAGTGAGTCTGAGTGCCACGGTGGCCCTCGGCTGTATGTTTGTGCCCAAGGTCTATATCATCCTTGCTAAGCCTGAAAGGAACGTACGCAGCGCATTCACCACATCAACCGTGGTCCGCATGCACGTAGGGGATGGAAAGTCATCTTCAGCTGCAAGCCGCTCAAGCAGCCTGGTGAACCTATGGAAAAGAAGGGGATCATCTGGTGAAACTCTTAGGTAATGTTTGCTAATGTGGGAGTGTGGGGAAGCAATTATGATATTCTGAGAGTTGTTAATAGTGGAAGGACAAAGGGAAATATATTAGTTCCCTTTGCCTCTGCACTGGAAGAGGAATGAGTCCTCTCTCCCACCAATGGGTCTGATTTAGTTAAAATGCTGTGCAAAAACAGGGACAGAGCAATGGGCAAATGATTACAAGGCTGGAAGTACTGACTGTGTCAACTGTGAAATTAATATAGGGAGGGAAACAAGATCTTAGGAGAAAAAACAACAGAACAAGAAATATAACTCATTGCCTTGTCCTGAATGCACCCGTTTACAATCTCTTTCTCTTGAATGAATTGCATAGTGTCTGTATTTTGCCTCTAGTCACAGCAGTAAGACAACAGGATTGCTGCTAGTGCTACATAATCAAGATGGAGTACTAAACACGTGTGTCATCATGGGAAGCCACTCTCAGACATCTGAGAAATTGTTTCATATGACTCTCCTGTTATACCTTTTATCTCCTATTCCCTTGATTTTCCTTTCTGGTATTATCTCTTCCTGCTTTCTTTCTTTTTATCCTCACCTATCTTCTCTTCTTTGCCTTTCTTGATACCTTTTTCTGTACTCATCCTCCTAACTCCATCAAATTCAGATGCTCACAGATCCAACTCTTGCTACCTTTCCCACCACTGAACAGATATTCCCTTGCGAGATAGTTCTTTGTTTCTTCCCAAGGATTTATTTGAATTTGGTGATCGTGAAGGTAACTTGCATGTTCAATGTAAAAAAAAGTAAAGGGAACATTGAAGAGAAAGGAGAGCTCTGGAATGGAAACACTGTCTTGATTCATTGAGCGTGCAAAAGTGCACCCAGCCCACTGGTTCGTTTTCATCTTTTGATCCCTTTCACTTTTGATATGCGTGCTATGGGGATGATGTGGGTTATTTAATTGCTAGCATAAAAAAATCATTCTGCCTATATAAAAGTGCAGAGGGAGAGTTTTTTCATTCCTCAGCTATATATGTCTAACCTGGAAGCGACAAGTAGCTAAATTTTCATCCTCACTGAAACATACGTGGATTTTAGGATTGACAATGCAAATATTTCCAGACACGCAATTGCTCACAACTGAAGTTGGCATAGAATGAGGCAAGTTGTACTTCCATTTTTGTGTGAACCACAGTTTAGACTCAAGGGAAGATTTTATTAGTAATAACTGCAGGGCAGATTATGCCAAAGTGATGATTTGTTTCTGTCATATTATTACTAATGCTTCTCTTTCAGTGACTTTGAATTGGCAAAGAAATGGCCAGTCTATTACAAGATATTTTATATCTATGATCAATTAATGATTGTATCTTCCAGTTCCTTTCCAGGTGCAGTGTAGGATGCTATTTTAAAATTATATCAGCTTAAGTGACAGTTACCTGAAACATCCTTTTTTACAGTCTCTGTCTGTTTGCCTGAATGACCTCAGGTGTTCAGGTTAGAAGCCCTATAACAACTTCTGGGCCAGCTAAAAGAGGCATTCTTCATAATATGTCCTGAATAGGAGGGCATTCTTCCCCTTCGAGATCGTTATTTTCCCTCACTGTTGCTGCATTTGTTTGTCAGCTCACAACTTTTCTACTGAACAAGACGAAGCTATAGATGCTGGGAAGATCTTGGGCTTCAGAAAGATTTGTTGGTCACCTGTTATGGGCCAGCTTTGAAAGATATTGCTCTAAAACCCGTGTTTTGTTCTAAAAAGTGCTGCTATTAAATATCCTAAAAGACAAGGTGTATTTTCTTCTTTTTGAGGACTCTGTTTCCAGTTCTTTATATCCCTTGATGTGTAGATAACACACGCGGTAGAGAGTTATTAGCATACTGTAATAGACTACGATTGACAGTGACTTATTTTTCAATAGCACTGTCTTGGAAATGTCTTCAATCACAAAGAGCATTGAGAATGCCTGATATGTGTGTGTAGGAATGAAAAAAGCAGCACAAAGCTGATACATTGACATATTTATCTAGATGTAAAGAACTAGAAAATTTCAGTTGAAACCTGGAGAAAATCTTTCATGTCATCAGCAGTGTTCATCAACACTTAAACCTGCAACAAAGGTGGCACTTCTAAATGAATGTGTCTGAATCCTCAGCTGGTTAAACTGTGATGTTGCCAGTGAGTTTAGCAGTGCTCAGTCAGTGTTTGCCTGAAGGGTCTGGGAATCCAAGAGCAAATTGATTCCATCGATCATGGGGAATTCTCTCTAATCAATGCCTAATCGGTTGCATGAAAGAAAACAAACCAGAGTCCTGAAATGTGCTGAGTAAATTTAAAATGCTGCTCAAGATTTTACCCACGGCTGATATCACCTTCAAGAAAGAACAGAAAACCGCTTTCAGGTTCAATACTGCTTACTGTAGAGCACGAGCAAGCAGAGCCCAACCATTTTATTTTCTATTCAAATATTTTTTAAAAAAAACCTTGTTGCATAAAGTAATATTTTTCAAGGTATTCTTCAGTACAATGCTCAAAAGCTTGTTTGGATAGCTATTCAAGTAAACACGAAGTACTCAGAATCAAAGGAAATGTGCACTAGAGCTACATGTCATTATTTAAATAGCTCAGAGGGGTTTTATTTAAAAGAGAATGAGTCACTGTTGAATTTTAAAGAAACATGCTATTTAAGTCACCAGTGCATAGAGGGGCCCCTATCATTAGCATTTTGCTTCTTGACACTAATTTATAGCACAGTGTAGTATTGCATCAAATCATTGTCAAACAGATAATGCCAATGCTCCATTCAGAGCTCTCGCATCAGCTGCAAAATGACAGATAACAAGACTGCTCTTGCCTAAATAAAGCAATGCATCTGTTAGAGTCCTAAATGACTTTTTGCATGGAGTGTTCTTCAATTAAGAAAACTCAGGCAAGCTGTGGATATGTGTTGCAATGAATCTTGACGTACTGAAATATGTAGAAGGTGAGAGTAAAACTATTCATTACTTAGTGAAATGAAAACCATTTCATGTAGGCTATTGTTATTCAGCAGTACTCACCAAAATATATTCTACCTTCATTTAAAAGTAAGACTAACAAACCAGACATTATCAGAAGCAATTCCACAAAGAAGAATGATGAATACTACATAGCTGGATTCAAAACCACAGACTCTGTGTAGAGAGGCATCTGGACCTTCTGCTTCCAGTTACCTTACCAGTTAATTTCATATGGACCAGCAAAGCCACAAATAAATTGAGCAAATCTTACCTTCAGATCCCAGGAACTATTATCATATATGCTACACAGTTCTTTTGCAAGAGTCCAGAATACACAGCTAACTCGTTCTTTCCATATTCTCACCTAACTCTGTGTCCCAGGTAAAATAATGACTGTGTATTTCTGCTACAAGAGCTGCTGTGATTATATTTCTAGCCAGGACTGCCCACCAAAAGATCTCAGTCATTCTACCTTGGCCTGGGGGATAGAGCAGTCCATGTTCCAAAGTTTCCAAAGCAGAACATGTTCCAAAGTTTCTCTTACCTTCCGAATATCTCAGCCCAGGATTTCACACAGTAATTTAACCACTGTAGGCATCTATCTTTTCTGGAACGTGTCTTTAAATGGCCCAAACAACACATGCTCCATTTTCCAAGCTTACTTATACTGACTCTGTAAACACATGCATCTCTCTCCACCTTCCTGCAGAAAATCAAGTTTGCTTTCCTTTCAAGCAGGTAATAAACTGTTCTGAGTGACCAGCAAAGTTTTAAAAACAGCCCTAAACACTGTCTCTCCCATAAATATGTGCTAAGCAAGTCTTAAAAATACTACCAATATTTTTCTCTTTGCCCTTTAAATTTCTCCCAAATCTTCACAGTGCAGCCAATGTTACTTCTACCCAATTCTCCTGCTGTTGGCTGTAGATGCCCCGGTGGTTCCTACACACAGCTGCTTCTTTTGGAGGTCCCCAACCTAACTTCAAGGTTCCCCAGTTGCTTCAGCAACAAATTCTGCACTATTGCAGGCTGTAACATGTTATAGGAAAATCAAGAGGAACCTGTCATCCTTCTATAGACCAACCTGTGACCTGGACATAAACAGTACAGCTGTTCAGGCAGTGAGGTGGGAACCTCTGAACAAAGGGTGAGGTCAGAAAACACCATTGCAGTCCCAAGGTGAGGTTCTCTGCTTGGACATCAGAGGTTTATTTCATATGAATGCCCCTCTATTTATTTTTGCAGTGTCAGTGAGAGGCAGAAGAAAAGGAATCAAGCAGCTAAAGTGTTTTTTAACTGCCAGTTGGTTATTCCTCCTGTGATGATGTAGGACTCATTTAGGTTTCATCTCAAAAGACAGAAGCTGGTAGGTGCCCACCAGCTCCTGAAACAGTACAAGATAATCATCTTCTAAAAGAGTTAGGATCACTGAAATAACTATTCATTTAAGCAAAAGGGCTGAGCTGTGCTTTCAATCTGTTACCCAGGCTGGTAGATATGATCAGTCAACAGGAAAGAATCATTACCAGCAAAGTCAGATAATGTTAGCCATATTCAAGATACATTGGAGGTTTGTGGTACTGCACATAATTCTTCCATACAGATGTGAACAGCACAATATCAGACAACAGAAAAAAGATGCACATTGATTTCTGCACTTTGTCATAGACACTTATCCACAGCAACACACAAATCTCACTGAGATTAAAGTTTAATAACCCAATGTGGCAGTGATGTTTTATTACACCTGGATTTACTACATGACACAGTATATTCTAAGTAATTAAACATAAACTATGGCTTTCAAGCAAATGAACTACTCATTTAGTTTTTTATTTATTCTCTTGCTCTCTTAAGAAATTTGTCTACCACTGTGTGATTGCAGAACGGGGAACCTTTCTGTACACAGATGCAGAAGTGATAGGGATGACAGCTGTCATTCAGGAGTGGGGATCCCTTGCTCTAGTGAGACAACACAGTGAATCACAGAATTTTTCTTTCATAAATCATTATTTATTTTTTTTTAATCTTACTTGGCTTAGACAAAGATGCTCATACATCCAGGTGCCATTTGGGAACATTTCTTCTCCCTCTCAAGCATTACACTGGTAGAATAACAGCAGCTTGAGAGACCAAGTGCCTGCCTTGCACAGGCATCAGAAAAATCATTCAGGTGTCCAGGTTCACGTGTTGTTAAATGCCATTCCCTCTGTCCTATGAGAAAAACATGGTAAGCAAGATAGATTTTTCCACTGGACTGGATTCAGTCCCAGACCACCACTGGCTATAATTAGTGTTTACAACAACCAGTCCCAAACTGTGCCAGAGTGAAATATTTTGGAAACAGGTGTCTACCATCACACTATGTGCTCTGTTTTCTGCAAGGAACAGCTGGTTTTTCCACTTATCTCTTCTCTCTCTTTTTGCCTCTTATGACTGACTGTATGTGTTTCATTATAATTCAAACAGGAGCTATTTTGATCCACAAAATAAGAAAAATATTCTTGGATCAGCCTAGAAGCTGCCATTCATTGTTTAAAAATATTGCAGTCTAAATATTATATCATATATCAGTACATCATATCTCAGCATCAAAATCTTGAGATGAGTTTTTTCAGAAGCCTGAACTGAAATTTCTCCAGAAAAAAAGCACCTTTTTTTCTCAGTAAATTTTTCAAACTAAATTTTAATTCTGAATGTGATTGAAATCCATTTAAATCACTCAAAAGGCAAGTGAACTGAAAATTTCAGGTTTAAACTAGCTTAAGCAATCTTAGCTGTTACACCTTCTTCAAGGTCCGACTACTGCTATGTTGCAGTATTAGGAAAGCCCCGTGAAGACATTGAGTTTCCAGACAAATGGGAGTCCCCATCAGAATAAACTTCTTCTGCTGTTACACACACCATGCTAAAGGGCTCCAAGATGCAGTCCATGCGATTCCCATTGCCCAGTTATCAAATTTTGACTGGTTGAAAACCACATCCATGGATAAGTGCATAGATTTGAAGCTGTGGCCATCAGGCCGTGATCAAATATTTTTAGAATATGTGTGTGTGTGATATCGGCATGAGGATTTCAGATATAAATATAAGAGACCCAAATTCCTTATGCCTCAGAAGATAAGTTGCCTGAGCGATGAAATAGGGCTGTAATTTGGCATGGACCTTTAAGTCCTGTTAAGAAGATGATGTACAAAAAAAACCAGGGAGGAGATCTGAGGAAATCTGAGGCTGGCTCGCATTCCTCACACGTAAAACCATTGAGAAAGATACTGATTGTGAGTTTCTGCCACAGCGTATTCTGTTGGGACACATTTCTTATACTACAAGTGCCATTTTTGCCTTCATTTATATGCAGCTTGAACAATTTCTTTGACACATTTTGAATGATCATAAAAGAACAATACACTTGTCTTCTAAACTAATTTGAAAAACTTTTTACTTACCAGAGTTTTTCAGGGCATGGGTTATAGGTTCTTGCTCACAATCTTTGGAACTGAAGGGCAGAGATACTCCTGGTGATGTGATTGGTCATTTGGTACACTGAGACTAGCACTACTCCATCAGGTCCATTGCCTGGCCAAACGAGGGAAAACCCAACTTTCCCAATCCATAGAACAATCACAAGCTTCATAAAACTCATGGGTTCTGCAGTTTCTGCAGGTAGTTGCACTGGTTTACTCATAGAAACAAGAAACTCAATATAGAAGAGTTTGTAAACTCATGATACTGAGCTCAAGACTGGTGTATCATCTCTCGTATGAGGTTATATCAGCAGCCTGTCAGTTATGCCAGCATGGATTGCTTTCCTGCTTGAGCCTGGTGGACCCATTTTGTCTCGTATGAAAGAAACACTGACTGGAAAAGGGAAGGAGTTATTTTCTAGTATGATGAAAAGAATATTGATTTTTAATGTCAGACAACGGCAGAGGAGAGATTACAACCTCAAGATTACAAGAGACTTGTGCACCAAGTCACACAAGTGCCCCACCCATCAGGCTTTTATATTAGCTTTACACTAAAAGAGCTTTACAATTTTGGTTTTATTTCAGTGGGGAAAAAAAACCAAAAAAGACAAAGAATTTATTGGTGACCTTAAGTTTTTTAAATCAACTTTTGCGTGTATGGAGAAGTAACCAGGAGATTATGTGAATGTGAATCAGGAGAACTAGTGCTTAAGAAGTCACATTATAGAAATGACTGGCATGATCCCTGAACTGCAGCAGTGACCAGCTTTTAGCCATTCCTCACCTCAGCGCAATAAATGCCAGTGGAAGCTGAGAAGTAAAAATGTTGCATAAAACAGGACAAGATTACTGTAGGGCAAAAAATGTCACTGAGAAACCATCATGTACCAAAAAACAAGTTAATTTCTACAGGTGCTGTTTAAGGGAACCATCAACTACAAATTATACACAAGCGCTTAGGTGGCTTTGTATTATGAGACGATGGCAAAAAAAGTGAGGGGTAAGCTACTTACATGCCAATGTCATTAGAACAGGTAATAATTGACTTGAAGTAAAGGTTTGGCTCAATGGGTACTGTTCTTATTTAAAAACCCAAACTCTAACTTTATTGGTATAACAAGTTATTATTTATTTGCTTCATAGCCTTGCTAGAAGAGATTTTTGATGCCTGCAAGAAAACGAATATTTAACTCCTTAGAGAAAGCCATTATCCTTTTGACTGATTAGTCTGCATTTATTAATGAATCAGTTCCCAGATGGATCATTCAGAGCTAGTTTAATCTAATATGCTACAAAAATTTAGATTGAGAGATTACTGAATGGTTTGAGTCCTTCATTTTTGCCTAAATAATTTAGTCTTAGTGTCTTTTTGGACAAGCTTGATACTGTGATTAATTAAACTTCAAACATTTTGAAATGACTGAAGAATACTTTATGAAACTCAGTGAAAGGTATTAGGTCTGAAAGATTTTGATAAATTGCTTCTAAAACATTCCATCTGTATAATGAATTTATATTGTTGAATGCCTTGATTACAATGATTTTTAATTTGTGTACAGTGCAGTGTTGTTGTTTTGAATTTTCCCCTCAACTTAAATTTAATTAAAATGCTGATTGATTGATTGATATAAATTGTTTGGCTGCATTAACTAAGCACATGTATTCAAGCCTAATTTTTTGAATTATTTATATTATTAAGACAGCTTCCCCATCATTTTGAACCAAATACCATAGCTGAATTGTGCAAATTAAATTATGTTGTAAACAGTTCCCTGCCTACTGTTACACAAACATGCTCTAGATTACAAAATACACTCTTGCTAGTGTACTACAAAACAGAAATGTGAAGATGGGACCTAGTAATTTGATATTTTTTCAGGCAAAGAGAGAGCTGAAGGGGAGTTTTCTAGTGTTTAACATCAGTATCTACCCCTTTTAACTCTTTTTTCATCTTCAAGTCTGTCTCTTAAAATTCTGGTGACAAATAAATGTCACTAGATACTATATCAACATTGCCCTTAACAGTCATGCTGAAGAGCACCCAGACAAGCCATGCAGATGGTCTTGTCTCCATCAGTATTCATGATGTAGATCCTCCTGCAAACTACCATCTGACTTGAGCACAAATTTGTCTATCAAAGAAACTTCTGATTCTTTCCAGAGCAAACTTTGATATGAACTAGAATTGTCATTAATTTGACAAAGAGAAGACTAGGACATCCACCCTTCTTCCAAGGTACAAACAAGACATGAGCCAGTCTGCCAGTATGGAAATACCTGTATGAATTATAAAGAATTCTATTTTTACTTGAATACTGAAATTTGGTATGGACTGGTAGAAGAGCTGGAATTTCAGCTGACTTAGAACTGCATTTGGTTACAGATAATTTTTAATAACTGTGACTGAAATTCAAGGCAGGTGTCTGTTAAAGTGTCTAAACACAAAACTCTCTTCTAATTTGCTGTTGTTTTGATTATAGCATTATATATTGCAGTGATTATCCAGTTTGCTGCCAGTCGATGACTTATAGCACAATTATCCACTGCCAGTGAAAAAAATTAAGTCATTTTATAGTCCACTATCCAATAATGAGGTTGCATAAAAAGAAAGGTTAAAAATCTAACAAACAAGCACTAAAGATGCTAAACAATAGAAAACAAATAGACTTAAATATACAGCATAGCATAACAGATCCAAGTAATAAAAAGCATTGGAAAGAGAAACTTCTTATAAGTCAGGAAAATGGAAAAATGTCACATTAAACTCGGTGCCAGTGTAAAGCATTGCAAAGCAGTCCCCCATCCATGCATTTCACAAACCTAGAGACATTTCTAACATTTAAAATGCTTCAGAGAAAATGAGATGTAGCTTCCCTTTTCAACATAATGAAGGAAATAGTGAATAAAGTAATGAGAACTTCTTATGACATCTTTAGTTATATATACCAGAAAAAGAAAAAAGTTCTGTATAATGAATAGAATGGGTAGAACAATAAGTCTTGTGTAAAGAAGGCCCTACTGTACAAAATTCCTACACAATGGTTTGTCCAGTATTTCAAAAATACTCTTCCTGGAAGAAGGTAAATAAACATACTGGCAATATTTTGTTATCGGTCTAATCTTCCTTTGAGCCAGTATAATGTTTTGTATATCATTCCATCAAAAATGTCATTTTTAATTCACCATCTGCAATTACATATGATTGCTTCATTAGAATAAGCTGTAAAAAAAAAAGAAGAAAAAGATTATGCTGCACTTGAAAAACAAATAAATTGTGAGTTTGGCTTTAAGGTAATTTAGCTTGCTGAAACTGTGTTATTAAGCAAACAACGTTTATATGCTGATTTATTTATTTTTAAAGGAACAAAAAGTGCCATATTTAATAATATATAATTTATTTTGTCCATGATATAAATGGG
Source organism: Tringa solitaria (assembly GCA_026413425.1). Classification (NCBI taxonomy): domain Eukaryota; kingdom Metazoa; phylum Chordata; class Aves; order Charadriiformes; family Scolopacidae; genus Tringa; species Tringa solitaria. The sequence goes on along the minus strand of JAOXJM010000001.1, from coordinate 209,230,837 downwards.
AAAATGTCACACAATAAGCTGAGACCCCTTTAAAAATATTCAGGGCAATATGATGCAACGTCAGGGTAGCATGGCCAGTCTCATAGAACTGATTTTGCAGAACACAGTAGATTTGTAGCTCAAAGCAGCCCCTGCAGTAACAATGTTAAATATTTTTCATATTTCATTCTTTAGCATTTATGGAGAAATCTTCATACACATATTGTCTTACCTAGTCTAAAAACTAGCCTTAATTCTGCTGCTGTGAAATGCAAGTTATTCATCATTTCTTAATATCAAGATCAAGTAATATTTCAGGTGAAAAATACTACTTATATGGAAGATCTGACAATTAAAATATATAACTGTGTCTGGAAATGTGGATAGCTTTGTAACATTCAGCAATCTGTCCAAGTTCCAGGCATAAACATGTTGAAAAGACTGTAAAAACAATGGAAAGCAAAAAGACAATAGTTCATCATTGTACTGTAAAGCTTTCTGAACCCCCTCTCCTCTCTTTCCCTCTCTTCAATTAATTTACTCTTTCAGGGCTTTGAAAAAGTCTTGCTTCAGCTTTGTTCCAAATTAGCCAAAATGAGAGGTTTGGGGTTGAAATAATACATATTACCTGCTTTGATTATTGTTAACTTGTGGGGAAATGTTGACTCAGAAAGTATTTTAGACACCTAATACCATTTTCAGTATCTCAGACCAAAAATTGGAATCTTGTTAATTAAGAAGGATCTTGGGAATTATTCTCTGCAATGCTGAACTTAAATCCCCAGTACATGATTAGTGATTGCCCTACAATGAGATTTGACTGTACAGCCTCTCTCCTCTTAAATGTTTTGTGGGAACATCACTTTTTCCAACCTTGCAAGGTACAGTTTCATCAGAACATTACTTCTGTGTTGATTAGACCTATTCTGTTCCTCTGGGGTTAAAAGTGTCAAGCACACATTTGGTGCTCAATAATTAATAACATTTCTACATGGCAGTATGAGATCACATTTGAAATATGGATTGATGACAGCTCTCTATCTCCAACACAGCAAATAAACTTTGCTTTGCATTGCATTAAAAAGAAACAAAGATATCTTGAGATATCTTTTACTTAGTTAAACTTTTCATTGAAAAAGGAGAGAGAAATAAAATACATTATGTCTAAAGAAAGCAAATTTCTAACTGCTGAGAATTTTTTTTTCAGTGCAGTGCAAGCACTTGTCTTTTTGGGTAGTCTTTCTCAACTGGTGTAGTGAGAATGTTTTAATGGAATCTTTTGTACTAAGTACTATCCGCATTCTACCCACAGACTATTTTTCAAGGATTTGACTAAGCCTTGATGAAAATATACAGAAATGTGGACTATGGTATATCCTCCAAATCGGTGATATACTATCATATGGAATCAGCTGCTGATCACAGCATCCAAGACCCTTTGCATGGAAACCAGGGGAGAGCAGGGGCAGGAGGGGCCATGAGCACACCTGAGTGTCACCCTAACATAAAGTCAGGACCACAAGGATACCAGCACCTGGTTCTAAAGAGTAGACATAGTCTAATAAAGTCCATATCTAGACTATCAGCTCTTGTCAGTACAGTTGCCCACAACTTCACTGGAGGAAGGAAAAAACCCCAAAAAGTAGTCATCTACACATTAAAACTGGTTTCTACAGCATTGTAGTGGATGACATTGGTCTCATTCAGGATGGTGATTCCCATATTGCCCCTTTACTTCCCATAGCATATAGCATCCATTAATTTTGGTCTACAAGAGGAGTTTTGTTGGAAGGTGAAGAAGCCAAAGAAAAGGTCTAACAGTCCTTCAAACGCAAGCAGTCCTGCGGGTGCTTCCTGCCATGTATCACGTGTACATTGAGTTCACTAAAAGCCAAGGCAGTGCAGAAATGCTTTCTCTCAGCCCAGAAGTATGTTTCTTTCTCTCTACTGATTTCCTCTGGAGATAGCAGAGCTCTCTGTCTTACACTTTGTGTAAAACAGAGTGATGTGACAAAGGATATGGTAAACGGACAAGCACCGCAGTGATTGAATTACTGGGAATTACTTCCCAAATTTTCTGTCACTGATCAACACTGATAAAACATATTAGTATCTATCATTAAGAATTTTTAAGACAACTCAACACTGTGCAAAAAAATTGTCACAGCCCACAATGCCACACCCAAAGACCCCAAAGAAACACTAACAATGACTCAAAATCTTTTAAATCCTTCAACAGAATTTAGTAGCTGCGCTTCTGCACAGAAGCAAAGTTTTCTCTCTTTTCTAATCATTACATAGTTCTGGAATTGATGATGAGAAAAGAAATTGATTCTTGCAAATACTTCTAACTCTGTAGCTTTTTTTATGCCTCAGTCATACACCAGCTGAAATACCAAATTAATTTTCACATTAGCATTCTTTATGAAAGTGTTTGAGAGTTTCTTCACCCCACAAATTAAATCTTTTAAAGCAATCTTTTGTTTTAACAATTAGAAAGGGGATGTTTTTCTAATGGAAGACATCCTGAGGCAAAATCATGTCCTTTATCTAATCTGAAACCTGAAAACCCTTTTTATGCAGAACCTCTGGTGTGCCTTTCCAGAATGATCACCCAAAAGACTTTGCAGCTTCCATGCATTGGTTAGATGCACCTTCCACACTAGGCAGGTTGATTAGAGCTTGGTCACTTTTTTCATAATGAGATGGATATTTACCACTGAATGAATGGCAGGGGAGCAGTTACTAAGGTTCAAGGCTTTGAGGCATTCTGTGATAACATATTATTTCTGATGGTGTAATTTGTGAGTGGATGGAAAAACTTAAGATTCATAGCAATCTCTCCCCTGATATTCACAGCAGTGAAAGTTATGCTAACGACTGTGGAATGGGCAATTTGGGGGGAGGGGGAGTTCTATATTTTGGTCACGTGCATCCTAACCAGGGATTCTTCAGGATGGAGTTACCAAGGTCACTTACCTCTTGTTTCCTTCTGTTGGCTACTTTTTAGTATTCAGCTTATTGTGAGCATTTAGAGTCTCCAAAGTCCTTCTCTTAGCCATGACTTTTTCTCCTTCTGTCTTGTTGGGCACACAATTTGGTTATCAGGTCTAAACATAACTCTGTTTCCTTCCTGCTCTTCCTAAACTCTACTTTCTTTGATGTCAAACACCTTCACCCCAACTTTATTTCCTTTTCTTTCCTCTGAAGTTTCTACAAATTCTTTTCTCTTTGCTCTTTCTCTCTGGCTACCCCAATTGAATTTGTATGATCCAGCTTGACTTCCTTTGTATTTTTCAGTGAATTTATCAAGTCTCTAAGCCCCTCCACTTTTTCCTCTGCTCTAGGAATCAACTTTCATTTAATATGTATATGTCCTGCGCAAGCTTCATGCCTGTCTGGGAGCACGGCATATACCACACTCTGGATTGCCTAAAACCTGGTAGCCAGTCTGCAAAGCTCCTGTTGTTCCTCCTTTCAGTAAGGTTATAATTTGTAAATGGAAGGACTTCTCTGCACTGAGCACACCTCATTCTACTGTATACGGTTCACTCTCAGAATCACTAAGCTTCTTCCTCAGTTATTTATGCAAGCAATATACACTGTCTCTGAGGATCTACTATAACTGCATCCAAAGTTTAGCTTGACTTTGTGTGTACTTAAGGTTATTTCTCTTTTACAGGCTTGTTCTCTTCAAGGTATCTTTTGCTATCTAGATCAGGTTAATGGACAAGCAATAAATAAATAATTTATTCTGTAATGTTAGCAGTGTTAAAATGTACAAGCTTCCCCAATGAAGTGTGTTAAATACCCACAATGCAGCTCATGGCATGTGTGAATGGGATATCACAAACTCTTTGAGAAGACATCTGCAGACATTTTGCCCAAATTTTATTAAAGCATTTAAATAGGTATTTCAACACCTAGCACACAAATTTGTACAAGTATGGTGAATTCACCACTTGGAATATAGCCAGCATAAGACCTCTTCAATGCTCACATCCCAATTAAGTGCTCAGAGAGTAAACAATGACCGGGTCTTATCCTGGTATCATATCCAGGGATTAAATAGATCCTCAAGTATTAAATGGTTTATCCAAATGGAGTTTTCATCTAAGTGTAAGGTATGGTATTTAAAACATTCATAGTACTGCACTGGGTTTAGTACTGGGATTCATTTCAGTAGACTTTATATCACAGCAAGACATCTAGCTTCCTTTTATTGTTAATGGAGAAAGAAAGGCCCAAGACATGAACTGTGAGCCCACCCAAATTTTATCCAAACAATCAACTCTAACAGTGCTTGCTTTGACGAGCGGAGGAACAAGTGTTACAGAGGTGAAGGATCAGAGAAAATTATTAAGTTGGGATTGAGAACTGGCTGATTTCTCACCAGTCCTTAATTTAAGTGCCGTCTCCCTTAAGCTGTTTAGCCAAACATTTTGGTCTAACTCCAAAAAATATTAAAGACAAAAGTTTAGCATGTTATCTATTCTGTGGAATTTTTTAGCTCCTCCTATAGATGTAAGAAATGAAAATGGTGAGCACCTCTCCTGCATAGCCCTGTTTGCTTTAGCACAGGCCTGGGGTTTTACGCAGCTATTCCACGGCTCCCACAGCTGCTTTGCACTATTCCCCGCCACTGCCACAGTAGCGTTCGTGTGCATGGCCCTTTGCACAGCAGCTGCCACAGAAAGCTGAGCACACAATCACTTCTTTCTGTTTGCTCCTGTTGTTGTCGTGATTTATTAGGTACAAAGGCAGGAGACTGGCCCCGCCCAAGTCGGAAATAGAGTGTTTCACCCCAAAAGGGAGTATGGGGAATGGTGGGAGAGCTACAATGACAAGGTAAGCAAACAGCAAGTGGCCTTAGGGCAGTGTGATATGTCTGTGAACAAGAGGAGCAGCCCTGGGACAATGCCAGGCCAGATCCTCTGTCTGTAATTCCTGTACATCCCATATAGTATGTCTAGAAAAGAACAAGAAAAAAAAAAAAAACACCACATGGCCACTGCTGATTTCTATGTTCCATCTGACCACCGAAAAAAACCTGCACCATGTTCATTGAGTGATTCGAACCACGTGTCCTGTGTGATGTTGTCATAATATGGTGCTTTGGGGAGGAGAAACTTACACCTAGCTCATTAAGCCAGTAGAGCAGATGAGGAGAGATAGCATTCAAACCTGGAGCAACCAGCTGCAGGACTCTTCTAGAATGGTGGTCCCGCTACATATTAGGGGTTACATTAGGTCTAATCAGAAGAGCTTTCAAAAAGAGCAGAGAAAAACTGATTGACGGAAACATTTTCAATATGAAAATGTTGGTTCTTCTCAATGAAAAATATCGTGTGGGAAAGTGTTGAGTTTTTCAGGGGTTTTAAAGAAAGGTTTCACATTCATTTTAAATAGAGTTCAGAACACATTTTTCATTATTTTCTCCTTTTAATTTATATATTTCTTTTCAATTTTGTTTTGGCCATTATATATTTCATGACATTATACACCAATGTTACAATTTTAATGAATATCAAGCACTACATTTTTTCACTGTGACTGGCGTGAACTATTTCAATAT
>JAOXJM010000001.1:209210327-209225183 GCA_026413425.1 Tringa solitaria | reverse complement strand
TTCAATATGACCATTTTGATGCTTTTGTATTGAAATATTTTTAAATATTTAATTCTGTGAAGCGATGGGAGATTTTAGCTATTCATCTCATTTTGAGTCTAGTCAGATTTCCAAATGTTGAACTCTCCCATAGGACAGAAAATCCATTTCTCCAGACATCTCCATTAATAAATGAATAAGCTGCATGTGTCACAGATGGTTATAAATCTTTCATGAAACAATACTCTTAATAAGCATTGTATCATTGTCTTACATTCGACTACAAGTTAGAAGCATTTTGTTTACCATTTATTAAAAAATCTACTCATTCCTGTAGGTATTTATAAATGGTATTTATAAATGTAAGGTAAGGTATTTAAAAATGTAACCTTAGAGCACAGTATGACCAAATTATACCTTTACTTCTCCCAAGTGTTACATTGCAGGTGAATTTTATCATTGCAGGAGGGTGTTCAGTGAAACACTTGCACAGTGTTATGTTCCCCTAGGGCAGAACAATATTCACTCATGTACATAAGGCTAACAACTATAACGCCACATAGAACACACCTGGGGGACTCTTGCTGTTTAAGTAACATCAGGAACATTCATTGCTGAGTGTTGTACAAAATGTATACACCCCTGTTAGTATTTGTCAGCTGGGAACCTGTTTCTTGTCTGTGTGTTGTCTGGATTATTTTTTTTCCTACATTGCATTGCCTTCAGTGATATTTATTCTTCATTTAAAAGCTATCTGGAGCCAATATATAAGAGAATTTTCAAGGGAAGTAAAGTACATGTAAATGTCAAACAACTGCATTTTGTTGTACAGTATTCAGCTCTGTTTTTCCTGGCCATATATAAACACTTGAAAAACTTCTTTTTTTATATTTTGTATCTTCACAGTGAAGAATCTGTTTGCATTCCAGACTGTAATCGATCTGAGTCAAGTAGAGAGGAGAAAAAGGTTCCTGTTAAAGAGGATGCCCTAACAGTCAAAAAGACTGGAAACTGTGTCAGTCTAATAGTTCCACAGCAAGACTGTCAGCTGCAAGACCTACTCAAACAGTTAAGAACTCCTACTGCTTAACAGAGAGTGCAATTGCATTTGATGGCTGTGTTTTGTTGTCTCCAGCCACAGTGTCCTGGCCAGTGGTCCTTGTCAAATTCCGTGAGCTAAGTCGAGTTTGCACTGAATAGCCTGGGAACCCCCCAGAGAGAACGTAGACATTGCAGAAAGGAAAGTAGGTGCCAGTCTACTGTACCAGTAAGTATCAGACCAGTGCTAGAAATTCCTGGGATGAAGTGCAGATAGAAAAAGACAGAGGCAGGGGTCTGACAGTTTGAAAATAATGAAAAAATCTCACCATCTCATGGGACAGAGAGGTCCCATGATACTGACCAAATACCACTTAAATCCTTTCAGTATAAAGAGTGCTCTACAATTTCATCCTGGGCAGCATTGTTCAGCTCATGGTCTCAAATCCCTCAAGTAATATTATTTTTGTGTTCCAGCCCTAGTGCAGATATTTTTCACATCAGGGCCTAACTATCTCTGTATATTAGTCTTACAAATGGCTTGGGAACTTTCCAAGAGGGAAAGTGACATAAAAATAGCAGTAATGGGTACACTATGTGATGCTCTGTAAGGTTATTTCTGATTAAGAGAAGTTAGTACATCCTGCATCACCTGTAAGCATCATTTCCATATATCTAATAAAATCAATTATGGGATGGGATGTTTTATGAGGCTTTCACAAAGCAGACATCATGAGATTTATTTTTTTTTTCATTTCTTGCATCATATTTGCATTTCTGATGATTAAATGCAACAAATAAGAAACTGCTTAATAATTCACAAGAGTAATTTTTCTGCTGCTAAGTCCCATGTGCATAAATACCTCTGTAATTATTTATCAGGCATGCCAAACACCTGAAATTCCTCCAATTTTATGGTCTTTGTAGAGGATAGAATTCAAATCTCCCTTGACTCTGGACAGACAACCGGAAGAGTTAAATTTTTTTTATTTTTTTTTTATGTGTGTGAGCTGCTTGTGCTCCTAATTTTAGGGCCAGGTAAGCTGGTGGTTCCTATTTTTCCTAGTTTCTCTTTCATACCTTTATCAAATTATCAGTGAAAAAGCCATGTCAACTAAGCAACGTTGAAAACATCTTGAAGCTTTATGCATCAGGAAGCAGAACTCACAGTTCAAGAGGTGGCATTGTCCTCTTTCCATCTTGTGACTAGGATGCTCCAGCGTAGCAGAGATGTGCTCAGAAATGCTTGAAGTGACGTTTTTCAAATGAGAAGCGAAACCCAGCACTAGCTGCCTTAATTAACAACTGCAATGAGGTCATGGTAATAGAGGAAAGAAGTTACGTCTGCTATCAAAATCATTTTTGCATTTTGGGTCATGATAATACGCGTCCTAGAAATGTTTCATTCAGCTACCAGACACTCATTTCCCGCTCTAACTGGGCATGCTGCTGAAACAGCTGCCAGCATTAGTGTCACTGGCGGCTGCTCTGGGAGGTCGTTGGCAAAGTTTCTGCCAACCAGCTCTCTCTCACTTTGTAATTTCTTTCATCCTTATACATTGAAGTCATTCGTATAATGTCAGCTGTGGTTTTCATGGGGAAAGGAGGTATCCACAGATTACAGTTCGTGGAGTAATATAAATAAATGCCCCTGCTGTTGTTAACAAAAAACAACCCTGTTTGAAAAATAATTGCAAAATATGTTGTTTACTCCTAGAACTTGGGACAGGACAAAATGAATATTTGCCCTGTATCATTCCTCTTTTGTGTTTCATTCTTATTTATCTCCACAGAACAAGCAACATGGGAATAATTTAAGCTAAATGACTTGAGGGATATATCACTAGCAGGCTGTTTGTGTGTGGCAAAACCGGCTTTCAACCAGGGAAAAAATCATATAGGAATGTGGAGATTTCCTTAAAAGCTATTTGAAATGAGGGGGATAGCAACAACATAACCGTTACAGTAGTAGAAGGGACCTAGTTTAGACACCTTAAGGTTCTGAACCCAGTTTTAGCTAATCACCCAGGTTGTCCTACAGTCCCAGGAGAAACTACGACTTCTTCATACAGGTGTACTGGAGTTCGCCGCTTCATCTACTTATTTCATTTCAGTGGTTTTAGTGTGTTGCAAGGCACTTGCATTCTCCCAAGGATGAAGAACTTGGGTCACTACAACAAAATGTATATTGATCTGAGATTGGCTCAAGTGACAAGACAAGAGAAACAAAATATACACACAACGGTGCTTGCATGAGTCACAGGCACACACACAGCTCACCCCTTATGAAGAGTCAGGTTTTAATTAAATCTACAAATAGCACACAAATCCTTTTCAGGCTGGATAATTATATCATTGAGTCATTAATAAGGTTTCAGCAGAGGACTCTAAAAGGACAACAGCTTCTTACTATTTATTTTGAACAACAGGAGTTCTCCTTGGCAGAAATTTGTATGGACTAAGTTAGGTGCAGAAGTTTATTTTGCTTCTGTGGCTAAGACAGAAAGATTTCTCCCTTAAAGACAGAAGAAGGCTTGGTTTGCACAGTTTTGGAGCAATAACTTAACTACATCAACTTCTTAAAAAAAAAAAACAAACGATATTGCTTCAATTTCAAATGCAAAACTCTACTTCAGCCATTGAAACATCTAAGCATAACTTTGCTGCCAATTTTAACTCAACAAAATTTAAACCAGTGTCCTGAAATATGAACTTTCATGCATGGCCGTATCAACTAAAGAATTTGAAATTATTCCTTATTATATTCATGTGATGTCAGGTTGCAAACAGATCTTACAGGTCTCCATCAACTTACTGTCCAGTATTTGTTTTCAGTTGTATCATTTGAAAACTGGAATCAGATACAGATTCAGTACATGACAGAGAAAAAAATTCCCTTAAATTTTTGTATTAATCTCTATTTATTCCCCTAGTATTCCACTTTCCACTGGTGAATAATACTATGAAGCTATGCATTCTAAGCTTTCTTATAAAATAATAAATTCCATCATTTTAAACTGATTTTCCTATTTCATTTAAAGATATTAACAAGAGAATAAGTGACCTATTTTCAAATTATATATGCTTTCAGTAACTGTCCCAGCACTAGTCCCTAGGCACTCATCATCAGAATTAATTTTAGCAGCTTCAGGTAATTAATGAGCATGGCATCCTTGCTAGAACATGAAAGTTTTCAGCTGCAGTGACTGTCAAATCCTCCCCATTTTTCATTTCTTCTATGTTTTGAAGGACCTCACAAAACACATTTGCTTTAATAACATCTGTCTATAAAAACCCCGGTGGCAGAGCTATGCACCATCTCATAGAAAATCATACCACAGAGCAAGAAATGCTGAAACAAAACTTCTGCTACCTCAGCCAAAACAAAGTACAAAGTGTTCTGTTCTAGACACTAAAAAAAACATGTCAGGGGAGTGAAATATTTTTTTTAACACCTAAGTGGATAAAAAGCAGTTAATATCCCTCATGAACACAGAACAAAATCCTAAAGACAAAATTTAAGTGCCTCTAAAAAGGATTAAGTAAGGGAACAAAATGAGAAACAATACTAATTGTTATTCTGTCAGCAAATGGACAACTGTAGAGGAAATATTTGAAATACCAGAGACTTCAAAAGCTGTCTTGTTTATTCCACTTTCATTTCATATCCATACTATATCATGGTAGGTCTAGCAGGCTGTGAAAAAGCTTATCTGCCAAAATCAGGTCAGCTTTTAGTAAAGAGGATGGAGAAACAATTAGTATGACTGGTTCTGAGGAAATCTGTCACATTTTTAAAACTGAACACATAGTGAAAGAAAAAGAAAAATGTAAGGAAAATGCAAAAGGCTTTGTTTTATCAAAAAAAATTATTTTGCTAACATTTTGGTTTGGAAATTATGTCACTGATTGATTGGAGTTTGCTCTTCTCCAGGTATGACCTGTACTTTGCTATGCTCTACCCAATGCAATGTGGAGCAGAAAAGCAGAGTGGGGTAGAAAAATGTGTATTCAACCAAACTTAGCAGTGGAATTCCTTTGGGAACTCAAAAGTGCACTTCTGGTCTTCTCATGTGAGGGAGCCAAAATCTGTTTGCAAGAAAACTCTAAAGTTTCACTGACCTAAGGTTTCCCATCATCAAAGGGTCATGGCAGATCTGGGCATAATAAATGTAAATAATTCCATTAGTAGACATCATAATCTATGTATGTCTCTGGTCTATCTTTAACTCTCTATTTTTAGGTTGTATGCATTGCAGTGGTTTCCAGGTAACTTGACAGAGTAGCAATATGCAGTTAGAGCAGAATTGTAAAGTGCTATCACTGGAATTTACACGTAACCTAGCTTCATAGCAATATGTGAAAGCAAGTGGTGCTTCTTTCACAGAGGTGATAAATGATTGCACGCCTCAGTCCAGTGTTGACTTTGTTGTAAGTAGGTGCAGCATGATAAAGTGGATGATACATTTCTGAGATAATAATTCCAATTATTGCTGGGCAAGCTACTAGGATTTTAACTATAGAATTCATTCCTTACTGATAAATTGCTGATTGCATACTATTCAGTTTTTTATATCAAGGAATTTGCCATGAATAATGGCCAAGTCTTTCAAGCTTTTGCACAAAATTTGCATCAAATTTACTGGGTCTCTTTTAGAGCCCTAAGATCTCCATGAGAGCCACACTTATAACTTGATTACTATTGGATACAGTGCAAAGGCAGTAAATGAGTGCACTAGCCAAGACTGACCCAAAATGAAACTGGAATTCAGGAGGGGCTGGTGACAGCTGCTACACTGAAGATTTAACTGTCAGCTGCCCTTGCCCAGGGCTGGTCACATCCCCAGATTTCATCTTTTTCCTCCCTCAGGCTCCTCAGGTTCCCTAATAATTGTCTCCTAAATGGTGACCAGGAAAGGAAAAACATGTTCCTTTCACAACCTGTGACAATTTGGCCTTCAGTCAACTAAAAATGCCTACAGGCATTTACTGCTCATGTACAAACTTAAAGCCGTAGGGTTTGGACATCTGTACTAAGGAAGTGCTTGAAGGCAGGAGGGGTGCTAGAATATACCTGTTCCTTTGGGAGGACACCCAGGACTGGAAATTGTCCCTCGCTTTCTGCCAGATCAAAGTTACAAGTGCTGGGTCAGTCAGCCTCCTGGTCCAGCTCAAACTGAGTAGGAGTTGGGAGGTCCCATGGTCATCACACCAGAACTAGCTGCAAGATCTCACCTGCCAAAGGATCCAAATCCTGCTCCTGCTGCTGGGACCAAGCTCCTACTGAGCTAAGGACTCAACATAATGAAGGAGCCAGGGCTCTCAAACGGCTCTCCACACCCACTGAGTACATGGTCCAGTGAGAGGAGCACAAAATCTCAGAGGCAACAGTTTTCCTCTGAGGATGTTGTAGACATCAGTACCAGCTTCCGTTCAGCTCAGAATTGCATTCACAGAGATGCAAAGAGTCAAAGTGACCTGTGCTACAGCTAATTTTGGCTTCTCCTGCTTGCTGTGATTGAGGGACAGCAAAAGGAAAGGAGTTCCCGAACAACAAGTAAGCCACAAGTAAGCTTGTAAGCCACCAGTTGTTCTGCCTGGCATATTGCACACAGGTGCATAACAGTTAACTTTCGAGATCCAGATAACATCCTGGTGATCACTGCAGCAACAGGGTGAGCCCTTATATACTTGTACAGGTCAGCTCCCAGTCTAGCCTCTCTTAAAATACCCACTGGTTTACTTTGTGTTTGTCTACTGGGTTCTATCATGCTGCTTTTGAAGGGGAAAGTTGTTGGCATATGTTGTGTTACGTGATCCATCGTAATTCCATGTAATGTAATCGTGGATGTGAACCCACAAGAGGGTTTTGTTTACACTCAGCACACAACTTTTTTTTTTTTTTTTAGATGACTGGAAGAGCTATTAAACTGATAGTTTAACTGCATATTAAACTTGCATGGCAAGCCTCCACATGAAGGCTGGTATAAAGTCATCTGTGTTTAGTAAACTATGTGTCTTGCAAACTGTTACACTGCAGGCTAACATGTGTGAGTATATCTATTTCAGGCTTAAAAAGCAAACAAACAAACAACAAATTTGTGATACTCTGCCAGGGTCTCCAATGTGGTTGTCTCTCCAAAAATCCTAAATGGGTGCAGCAAATGTTTTGGAAACCAGAGTGAATCGTGTAAAGTTCTGTTGCGTTTTATATATATAAATCACGCTTATTTGTATGTGGAAATTATGTTTTTCCTGTTTACATCATTTCAGAGTCATTGTCTGTTTCAGTTAAGAAATAAATCTAATGGTCTTTCTTAATCCCAAGAACTACAGGTTAATGTATGTATAAACACCAGCTCTGCAGCGTAAGGAAGATGTAAAAGGAAAGAAGTGTTTTTATACTATGTGTTTATAAGTGCCACAGCTGGCTTTCCTTAGGTAACAAGAGGAGAAAAAAAAAAGCGACTTTGATAAAGAGCAGGGTCTGATGGGATCTGAAGAGAAATTACCCTAAGAGGACTAATTTTGCAGGAGAGTGGAGCAAAGTGTTTATTACTGTATCCAAAATCAGGTCATTATGAGGAATTTCTTGTATAGCTTGTCCATTTTTTCTTTCCTATGAGGAATATAGTTTTATTCTCTGAGCTGACCTGCAATTAAAAAAAATAAGTTCTTTAAGCTAGCGATGGCTAATTTACCATGTACCCAGATGAAGAGTCTCTCCACCTACAACCAATATAGCCTTTTTCTGATTATTGCTCCAGTACTTCCAAGACCTAGGATATAAACAGGGTGTTTTTCTGAGCCGTAATGGACCGTTCTTCTCTGTCTCCCAGTCTACACTCCCTGCCCTGGACCAAGAATCCATGGCCATCATCCTATTCCAATGCTCCCAGACCAGCCTACATAACTGCTGCCTGCAACCTGGCCAGTCCAGGTCTCTCATCTATTCACTTCAGTCATTTACCTCTTCCTCACTCCTCCATGCATCCCTCAGTCCCACAGCTGCCCTTCCTGACAGCAATTCAACGGAAGGGAAATCATCAAGCTGCTCCCTCCATCAAGATGGACATTGCCTATGTCCTGAGGACAGCAAAAAAGGGTTAGCAATGGCCATGAACCTGCACAGCGTAGGTCACAGTGGGATGAAAAAATGGCCTGTGAAATGAGCTGGCCCACTCTGCTCGTTTTCCTAGAACATATACTTTTAAATGGTAGATATACAGATACACTGTGATACAAATAGATGTAGATATAGATGATGTAGATATAGATGATATAGATATAGATGAAATAACAGTCAGCTTTATGATGAATATAAGCTCTAGGACACGACATATCCATGGTATAGGTACAGTGATTACATTTTTAACTTTGATGCAAGTTACCATCTTATCTCATTTCTGTTTACAGCTCTAATGGGAAATCAGTTTCCTGGGCCCAGAACGAGAAAAGCAGCAGAGGAGCACACCTTTGGCAGAGGCTGTCAATTCACATCAACAAAAAAGAGAACCCCAATCAAACTGCAGTGATCAAGCCTTTTTCTAAAAGCACAGATAGTAGCCGACATAGTAGCAGCGCTACATTTCCTGAGGCCAGTGCCAAAACGCTTTATGACGTTTCAGAAGCAGAAGAGCAATACCCAGCTCAGTACCGACCGCAGACTCCCTCGCCTATCAGCACCTTGAGCCACAGAACTGCCTCCGTTAGCCGAACAGAAGATGATGCCCCTACCTTCCAGTCAGAGCCTCCTCAGAGAAGTAGCTCCTCTCAAGGCTCCCTCATGGAGCAGATCAGTAGCGTGGTTACTCGCTTTACAGCCAATATCAGCGAGCTGAACTCTATGATGCTTTCAACAGCCACTCCAGGGACAATGGTAGCCACTCCTCTCTGCTCTTCATACCTGATTCCACGGGAAATCCAGCTCCCTACGACAATGACCACGTTTGCAGAGATCCAACCGCTTCCTGCCATTGAAGTCAATGGCGCTTCGCAGACAGCTAGGAAACCTTCTAATGGCAGCGTCAAAGAAGGCACTTCAGAGACCCCATCAACCAAGCAAGACCTTGAGGAGTTGGTAGCTTTAACTCCTCCTTCTCCTTTTAGAGACTCTATCGATTCTGGAAGTGCATCTCCCAGCTCTCCGGTTTCCGAATCAGCTCTCTGTATTCCATCCTCCCCAAAGTATGACACACTCCTCATCAGAGATTATACTCAAAGTTCTTCTTCGCTGTGAATGTAGTTCAAGACAACGTTGGATCTCAACGACAACAAGCAAGTAGTGAGGGGACAGCCAAGCCTTCAAGATCTCCAGTGTTTATGCATATAGAGTGAGAGGCGTTGGGTCATCTTGTGAGAAATGGAGAAGAAAAAGAGGAATTACTTGAGAAGTGGAAACATCAGATTAATTATGCTGTTTTAAAGACAAAATGACTCTTGGCAGATTATCGTGGCCTTAAAAAAACATGGGCTTTTCAGAAACACTGAATCTATTTTTGAGGGCTTATAAGGAGTCTGTTAAATCAGTTACATACCAAGTGCTTTGCTTTAGTATTTACAATGAACTGTGTGTACAATATAGGGGGCGGGGGGGAAACTAGATTGTAAACAACTGTACAATGGTTTGTTTGTTTACTCTGATTCCTTACCCAGAAGTGAACCTTGATCTTTTATCAAGAATAGAAGACCAAACATTGAATGTACATTTTCTAACAGACTCAAATCTGGGACCAACCTATCAAGCTTTCTTTCTTTTTTTTTTTTTTTCTATGAAGATCACAAAAAGCAGTAATGAATGTTCAATAACTAACAAACTTTTAGCTGAAGCATATTGTGTCCGTGATGCGTTACACGTGGATAACACTAAGCTGAAGCTTTGCAGTGAGTGACTGCAATATGGAGGGCTTTACAAGTGACTTCTCAACCTACACATTTGTTTATGAAATTCTCTTCTATCAGTATCACAAAAAATCAATTTGTTAACATTGGATTCACCTTCACAGCAACAAAACCCAAGGAAGATTTCCTGACTATTTCACCGTGTTGCCAACTAATAATGAAGTAGCAAAAAATATTTTATGGAGTACTGTTTTGTAATTCCCTTATCAGGGCAAGTTGTTGAGGTGAATATTCTCTTTCTAGCAGCACTACCAAGCTATATTATAACTGCATTCCCTACTGAAATTAATACATTTTTATGGATGTTCTTATGCTAACATTGTCAGTGAAAATATTTATTCGGGCTCCCATAATCTTTGCTTGTAAGGAACAGGTAAACACCCTAAGGACTTTCTCCATACTTTGAATGACAGAATTCTAAGATACAAATCTGGATTATGATGAATGCTAACTGTCAGTGGAAAGGTTGTTATAATCATAAATCATATATAGGGAAAAAATCCTGTGTCAAAATCTGCTTAGAGGTGATTTAGCTACTCTTTAATAAGCAACAATTTTAACTTTATTTAGCTGCTGATGCCTTGCAGCTATGAACTGTGACAAAAAAAAATACTTTCAAAGCAATACAGAGTAAAGGTTAAAACAGAGGAGGCCTAATGAGGTATGAACCAACAGAGTCTTTCTTTGTTTCTTAGCAACTGACAGAAGAAGCAAGGGGATTCCTCTTTTTTTTTTTTTTCCTATATCAAGGTAGTACAGTTTAGAGCACTTCATACTGTCACAGCACTTTTTTAATACAGGCAGGGAAGAGTTTTAAAGTTTGAATAGAAGCTAAATAATTTTTGATAGGTGTAGTTACATAGAACTTGTAAGTCAGGCCCTAAACGCATACTGTATTGGCTCTCTCCTTCATGATATAGCTGTCCTCAGGTGCCAAACTTTTATGGGTTTATTTTATTTTATTTAAGGATAGAATGAAGTGATGAGTGATGTACTTCAATTCAAAGCTGAATTGATGTAGCCTTATAAAGAAGACAGCCTCATGGAAGGGAGCCTTGAAATAAGGCCACTAAGTTTCATTTTCAAAACCTTTAGATCTAACTTATTCAAAGATAACAAACATTTTGCAACCAAAATTCATACCTCCTTTTTCTCCCCCATGTCCAAAATAATAAATATTTGATCAAAAAAAAAAAAATAATGAAAGCACATTCACATACTTTAGTAAAGAGCATTTTCTATTCCTTTGGGAAGCTAGTTTGACCATTATGTGCTGCACCCCAATTTGCTGCTCAACAACATTAAAAGTAAAAGCAATGGATGACTGAATCCAGGTTAACACCTCACAGAGGTACTCCAGTGACTCTGTACATCCTGCACAAGGCAGTGTTATCCCACAGCAGTCTGTGGGCATGCTTATTTTGCCAGGTACAGTCGCTTACTAGCTATGCCTATAGCATGAACCCGCAGGTCACGAAACAGCTCTACTCCAGTAGGCAGATAGATACATCAGGTCATGACTGTAGGTCCTTGTTGCTTATATGTAGTTCTTGCCTCCTCACATGACTGATTAGCACAGGCTCGGTTCTGGGCAGCTCTACAGTTTCCAGACCAGAGCTTGGTTTTGCCCTCCTGGTTCACATTATTAACATGTCTCATCACTCCCCAGCTGCCCATGACTTTAGGAGAAAGCATCTTCTTTCACAGATTACAACCCACATCTAAGGGAAGGGCATATCCAATCAGTCTGTGACACAAACATGCTCATTTGGGGAGTCTAGACCACTTAAATATTGTTCATGGAAGACTTACACAATAATATACGTTTCCCATCAGTGCAATACTGTTTTGATATATAAAGAGTGCAATGAGATAATTAATGTGAATTTCAAAGGGATTCTATTACTATCTGCTCTCTTATACTCTAAGCTGTTGATCAATGTCTTTACTTGGACATTCCCTATCTGGATCTTTTCCTAGTCTTCTAGGTTCCCGTTTCTGTAATATTTTTCTAATGTTGGTGGACACTTAAAATTAATGTATTCCTGCTAAAATCTGTGGACTTCACTGCACTATGAAATAGTCAACAGTGGAAACAAAGGATTACACAGACAGACATAAAAATCTTTTCTTTAAAACAAAATTAGTAAAAAGGAGTGAGAAATAGAAACTGTCAGACCATGACTCAACATAAATATACCTCTTCTGCTCACAGATTGCAGTTCTGCACAGTCCTGGCCATAACTATTGCTCAGAGCATCTTGACAACTTTCATATATTTTGCCAAGATGGTGTATATATGTGCATACACACATACACATACACGCACACACAAACCCTCAACCTAACACCCAAATAAATGTTTTAAGAGGCTAAACCCCTAATGTTACAAACCCCAAATTTTAAACACTTTTGCTCGTTCTCACTTTGGGACAACTCATGTATCTTTTGTATATCCATTAGCCACCGCAGAAATTTTAATTGCACAAGGAACCAAGAAGGGACGCTGCTGAGATTGTACCTCCCAGTTGTCAGTCTATCTTTAATGAAGATAAGTCACACTTAGTGGCATTTAAAGAAGGCAAAATCCATTTTAATTGTACAGGCTAGAATATGCCAATGTCACCTTGTATGATATGTTTGGATTCAATTAAAGGTAGAAAAGATTTTCTGGGGAAGAAGATAACAATTATGTAATGACTATAGACAAAGGAGGCCAGTGGGAGGTTTGCAAGACTGGAAAGTACTTTACCAGTCGGTGTGACACAAGAAAAAAGAAAATTATGAATGACAGACATTATGATTTAATTATGCTGTTTGTATGCTAGTCTCTGCTTAGGACATTAAGATTTAAAGGCAGGGTTTTTCAGCCATAAAAGCAAAGGTTACAATCATGAACACTTTCTAATCTAACTAAAGAATGTGCAAGTACCAACTGAATGGCTTGAAATTGCCTTCCAATTTAGTGCTGCTGCCAGAAAGGGAATTAAAGGAGTTGAAACTGTTGTCATTCTTGACCACAGAGACCTCGGAAAATCACTTGTTTCTTTTGTGCTTGAGGCCAACCCTGAAAATGGAGGTGTAACCTCCTCTGGGATCTGTGCTTTTGAAATAAAGTGAATCACTCTGGCAGGCCAGTTGGGAAGAAGTGTTAGCAATACTGAAGAAGAACTGTATTTTTTAATTGGCTCTGAAGAATAATTGCATGACTTTGGAGATGTGCTTCCTTGTACTTCTATCTGAACATTTGGTGCCTAGACTCATACAGATACCTTAGATCAGAGATTTTTAGACCACAGTTCACAAAGCACTTGCTGATGTTTCATGGAAGCCTGGTTGATCACAAGGTGCTGGCTTCTTCCATTGATTTCCAGCTACAAAAGTGAATTAAAAGTTAAATGTTAATTAAAATTTAACTGTTAAGTTTTAAAAGAAAAAAATGTTAGCTTGCTTGAATGTTTATTCAGTTGCTGTGTTTGCTAAAGGTAAACTTTGTGATTAAAATTGGGAGAATAAGATCTTTAAAGAGAGTAAATGGGAAGGCCAATCCATGATTCAGACTCTGGATGACAGCGGAGTTCACCTGGGGATGTTTTCTTTAGAGAGACCAAGACCAGACTGAAAGACAGCATAGCTGTGCATATAAATTCAGTAGAGGAAAGTGTGCAACATTGCTATTCTGCTTAATACACCATTTATGAAGTGAGAGGACAAAACATGACAGCAACAGACAGCATACAAAAAATGTCAGGTCCTTGGGCAAATCAGAGCACTATGCTCAGGATTAATAATGTGACCACGACTTTCTTATTGTATTGGAAACCAGTGTCAGGGTGACCCAAAAAAAGGACTTTGGTGCCTAAAGTTAGAATTTGAGCAGGATTTAATACCTACATTTAGAACTCAATTTTAAAACCACTATTCAACCTCCACCATACACAGACATCTAGCTTTATATAGCTGCGTATGTTCAGAACTACTCTGATCTTGATGATAAGGATCCTTACACCTAAGTCATGCTAAAGCCCATCAGAGATGCGGAAAACAGCAATTCCTAGGTTAAATCCCTGTATATCCCAAAAGTGAGTACACATCACACACAGCACACAGGCCAACAGGATCCTACTTCCTATAAAATGCAGGAGAAATAATCCTTTGTTTTAAGGCTGTGGGTCTGGTTATGCTGCTATTTTCATACTAGCCTTGAGGTTAGAGCAGTCAGGCAGAAAGTGAGAGACCTAAATTCAGACCCAACCATTTCCACAGGTGATTGGAATCCTCCTCCTGGCTGGAAAGTGCTTTCATGACTCCGTGTTGGGGCACCCTCTGTTCATCTCACTAAGGTAACTTCACAAGATAGAAACAAATTCAAGAATCTCAGAGTAGAAAAGGAACAGCTACTCTGCGCCTTGATAGGGCATACGCTTGATATAATTAGGGATTGTATGTGACCATTTAATATACAGTACTTTAAAAGTCTCAGGAGCAAAAACCAGGTGAGTATCTTAACTACAAAGGAGTGGAGACAACATTTTTCCTGTGCTATGTATTGGATCAAAAAAACTCTTAAATACTTCCCCGAAAAGTACTTCAGTGACAGAGGGGAGGCTGTGCCTTCCTTACCTCTGTTGTCTGCAACCATCTTGTCATCCACTTGGAGTTCTCAGACTCCTCTGTGAAAAGGAAGAGTCTGAATCTTCTTGGATAGGTGAAGGAATTAAACTTGAGGCACACACTGCTCTGAGAGTGCAGAAAAAGGGGACTAATTTTATTTTTCTCCCGCCATTTCTTACAAAGGCCACCCATAGAATCACAGAATCATATGGAGTTGGAAGGGACCTCTGGAGACCATCTAGTCCAAACCCCTAACAAAGCAGGTTGGATTTTGAATGTCTCCAGAGAAGGAGACTCCACCACCTCTCTGGGCAGCCTCTTCCA
>JAOXJM010000001.1:209130856-209141889 GCA_026413425.1 Tringa solitaria | reverse complement strand
GGGGCATCCACAACTTCTCTGGGCAACCTGTTCCAGTGCCTCACCACCCTCAGAGTATATCTAATATCAATCTTCTCTCTTTCAGTTTAAAACCATTACCCTGGTCCTGTTGCCCCACACCCTGATAAAAAGTCCCTCCCCATCGCTCCTATAGGCCCCCTTTTGAATAAAAATTACTCTGCTACCCCTTCTGAACAGTGAGTTTTCAGTAAAAAAGGCTCACGCTCTGTCTGGCTGAGTCTTGTGTGGGGAGTGCAGCTCCAGCAAGCTGAGGTTTCTCTGCTGGTTGCTATGGCTTCTGGACAGGCTGCAGGCTGAAACAGTGTGTGAGCATGTGTGTGTAGGTCCAGGTTTCCAAAAAATAAGCATTTAGTGGCAGCTGGGTACTTACTAAATGACCTGCAAAATTAGGAGGTGGTCAGGTGCAGTACATTAACAGAGCATTAGTTTTTATCAGTTTCCTCTGAATGAAGGGGCCAGGAGGGGGTGGGCAGGAGGGAGGGAAGTTGAAGCCTTTCTCTACAGGTTATAGAGAAGCAGGCATGTGCGTATGCAGGATTTTTCTATATCTGTAAGGGGAAAGACACGGACATAGACTTCTGCCAGTTATTCCTAATCACTTCATTTGGATCAGCTGACTTGATCCTGCAGATGTCATTTAGCATGAGATGCACAAGTTGAGTTAATACCTCTCTCTCACGGTAACATGGTACTAGGCTGATAGTTCAACTCTTTCTTCACCAACCACATTTTGGTATTTGCGCTTTAAGATATATATATATATCTATGCATGTTAATACTTGAAGTGATCCCTGGGACCTCTGAGTTACCTCATTAAATAGAGAATATTTTTAAGGGTTGTGTAGAAGGGTGATATCCCTTTAGCAATATGACAGGGGATAAATTTTAAGTACTGTCATAAGCACCAAAGATATTAAAAGTGACGTCTTTGCCCTAAGAGGATTTCAGAAGTTTGGAAAACATTGTGCATTCTTAAATGTCCAGGAATTCCAACCTTGAGGCTCCATAAGTAAGGTGGGAAAATTTTTCAGAAGCGTTAACTAACTGTACAGAATCCTTATGATTATTTTTAACAAAGTTGTTTTGTTTTTTTTAAATTTTGATATTATGTACAGCATGTGGATTTTTTAAAGCCTCATTTAATTACCTTTTCTGTTACTCCCTTTACTTATTCAACGCTTGTGAAAGTAATAAAATAGAAAATGATGGCCACTTCTATTGTTCTGTTTAGCATTTAGCCAGAATAAATAGTATTTTTGGTCTGGACTGTACATGGGACTCCCTAAGATTTTTTCTCTCATTAGCACTGCCTGAAGAAAACTGAGTATCTCGGAAGATAAATCTTCCTGAAAGCAGAGATGCCATGAGCTCTGGGAGGCCATCACTTTACCTGGAAGCTGGGATACTCAAAGCAACATTCTCCAGACTTTCGGCTTGCTGCTCCGCTCTTGGTCCTGCTGTGGCCACTTCTTTTTCCCCGCCCCTTTGTGAGCCCCACTTCTGCATCACGGTCCTGGTACATCTCTTGATCCCACAGAAAATCCTGATCCTATTTTGGAACCCTCTCACCTCGCCCTGTAAGTGTTTAGGCATGAGTAGGAATATTCCAAAAGCTCAACGTTTGCAGATTAGGTGACTAAGTCTGCAATCTCTACTGTACTGTCGCTTTACACAAAGATTTCCTTCTAAATCTCATATATTAATAAGGCTGCTGAGGCTCTGAATTTTGTCACTCGGTTACGTTTCTCCCTCCTTTCCTGAAGCCCTCTATTAACCTTGGGATTGTATGCACAGATTTAAATTTCAGCGGGGTAATAACTGCAGGAAACTGCATCCAGTTGTGGGGAAAAAGAAAAAAAAAATCAATTACAAGAAATTGACTAAAAGGCCAAATCAAATACATAAAACTCAGCAGTGGGATGATAAAGTATAAGAAATGCAATGCTTCTTTCCACACAACTTATCTATTTTCCATATGTGCTGCCCTGAGGAAAAAAGTAGAAATAGGGTGATTGCATCTTTCTTACTGCTGGGGGCTGATTTTTCAGCTGTAACACTGAGAGGGTGATTTCTTTTTCCTTTTTTAATTAAAGAGGCTGGCAAAACAGAACTTGATGTTAGCTCTATCTTATCCATTAGATTAGTAATAGCAGCATTAAAACTGCTCCGAATGGCAAATGAGTAGGATGGTCTGGGAATGGAAGAACCAGAAGATGGGCTGGAGGAAAGGCAGGTGCTGGTGGCACCTGGGTTGGCAGCATATTAAGTTCCCAGCACATCTTCTGCATGAAGTCCATCAGGACACCCAGAACAGGTAACAAAGGGCAACCTAAAGCAAGGGAAATCCTAAAAGAAGGAGAAATCTTAAAAAAAAAAAAAAAGGTCAGATCACCTACCTGTGCCATTAAGCGGTGATGTTGAGAAGTAAAAGACAGATCTCTTCTGCAGCAGCCAGGTAAAAAGGCTAGATACTTTAATAAGCAAATCCTAATGCTTCACGGAAATGGGACAGAATGGAGAGGCATTTTCACAACCATTTTCAGATCTGAAATAGTACAAGAAAAACTCACCCAAAACCAGCACCTGGCGGCTGACCTAAGGGTGAGGAGACAATGAGGGCTGGATAGCCAACATCTCTTTTCCCTCCTGCTGCTGCAAGAAAGCCTGGCCAAAGTACTGGGATATACATGGCTATAGGTGTACAGGCTGTTTGACCATAGAGCATGGCACTTTTAAGAAGGTGAGTGTGAGAGTGTTGCTGTATGTTTTGAAATAAAATCACTTTCCCTTCCTATAGGCCTTGCGTTGGGTTTTGCTACCCTGCTGCTACAGGGAAGCAATGTTAATTACTACAAAATCTCTGGCTTAAGAGTTCAGCTGCAGGTCTCCCAAGTACAGCTCCCTTCCTCAGCATTCATTTGCGTGGTGTTTTGAACCTATGAACGATCATGTGTGGCAAAGCTTGTGTTTACCTTCTAATTCGTTCACACCCTTCCCTCCCTGCAAGCCCACTTCCCCACAGAAGAGCCATGCTGGCTCTGCCAAGGCAGGCGATGGCCCTCTTACTTGTGTTATGGATCAAGTGAAAAATCATAGCTGGGAGCCTGGTTCCCAGTGGAAAGGGCAGCTGTCTCTGCTAAAGTGACTTCCAGAATGGGCAGGGTGGGTTTTTTTTGTTTGAAAAGAATGCTAAAAAAAGATAAAAGTGGTCAAAAAAATGTAAAAAGCTAACCTATTGTGGCATTTCTGAATTACTCTAGTAATTTTTTCTTATTTTGTAATGTGTTCATAAAAAGCTACAAAAAGTGAAGGTTTGAGAAAAATATAAAGTTTCAGCTGCTCGGCAACATGTCCTGACATTCCTTTTATAGATATATATAAAAAAACAACGCCAAAGATATATATGTGTGTGCATATATAAACAAAAAGAAAGGATTTTTTTTCTGTCTTTTATTTTTACATTTCAGAACGCAGCCAAACCTCCCAATCTGGAAACCCTTCACCAGATGGACTGAGATCCACGCGGTGCTACTTGCCTTCCTTATCTCTAACCTTCTCTTGTCTTGCCTGTTGAGATAAGGCTTCCAGGACCGCGCCTGGCCACCATCCAGAGTCTGAGCGGCGTTCAGCACACAGGAGCCTTTCTTGTTGAGCCCTGAAGCACTATGCCAAGAGCAGGCTAAATAATGAGCAATAAAAGGTGGAAGGAGCTCAAGCCCAGCACTGTCTTTATAAACACATTTACTGTTTCTTATTCCCTTTTCAAAGTCTTGTCTCTGGGCAACAGGAAAAAAAGTGGCCTCCTGGCTGCTGTTCTGGGGCCAAGTGATTCCTCCTTGATTTGCTCCTTCCTGGGATCATGAGTGAGGGTGGTGGGCAAGGGAAGGCCTCTGGAAGAAGAAGCAGCAAAGGGAGAGCCTGGAAGATGAGTGAGGACCAATCCAAAGGGCAAAAGACAGCTAATACAGCAGGCCTCACCAAGAAAATGTCTTCTCTTGGTGACCCAAGGAGTCTATGTGGAGGGCAGAAACTCTGAGGTAGCCTGGCTGGAATACGCCAGGTTAGGAGCTGGCTCTCCAGTCAAGAGACCACTCTGTTAAACCTTTCATCAGGCCAAAATGTCCACCACTTTTATAAGAAATGCTTGCTGTGAGCAGGATATGGCTTTTCTTGGTGTTTGACATTTGTGACAATGTTTTGCAGTTGGTTTGTGTGGGCTACACAAGGGCAGTACTTGGCTGTCGCAGCAACAACATCACTGCATGAAGTCAGTGCAACTCTTCAGTCAGAACAGACCGTTCCCTTGTCTCTGTGGGGAGATGTTAGACCTGGGGAAACACTATGGTTTTGGTTGTATTAATGAAAAATGAGATCCTGATTTTGGCTAAGAATGAGTACAAATGAGACTTTTGGGGTATGCTATGTGATTAATAAAAGCTGCTGTGACTGGGGACAGTCAGATCTCAGGCTTTCACACATGCAAGTGAAGTGCTGTCGCAATACATTTATAATGTGCCTTGAGAAATTTTTTTTTATTATTATTAACAATAGGCACTAATATATTTCTGTGTAAAAATGTCCAGAATTATTATATTTCCTTAGGAAGAAAAATGGGAGCAAAAAAGTCTTTTTTTTTCTAAAAAAACCACCAACCCTCATCTCTGCAGGTATAAAGCAATTCCTTTCTTTCTTGACCTTTCTTTTGAAGGGAGCAATAATAATGTTTCAGTTGCTCCTGTGAATGGCAGTATGATGTGTCCCCGAAAGGTAATAGGTATGCAGTTCAATATGTCTCTGCCTCTCTGCAATCAGTAACAGGGGAGAGGCTGCTGCTTATTTAGAAATTCTCTATACTGGGTCATTACTCGTGTTGCATTTCACTCACAAGTTGTGCTCTTACATCTAAATATTGAGCATTGGGTTGTGATAAGACACACCAGGCATCGGTAATGACCGGGTTCCACTGTGTCCATCCGTGATTCTGAATCTTGAATAACCATGGAAAACTCTTCAGTAAGCAAGAGTGAATTTCTGCAAATATTAAATTGCCACTAGAAGAGAGAAAACAGGGTGGAAGTTCAGGAAATTGTCTATAATTTTCAAGCACTTTATTCTTGGGCAGATAAACGTTACTTACAGTGAACAAATCCTGACTCCCTGAACAATGTTACTGGTTTCAGTGGAACTCTTCTGTGGCCAACACTTTTTGCCACAAAACATCAGTCTCTATGTGTAAGAGTGTAGGATCTGCCCTTCCCTTTTTATGTAGACAGATACCCACAGGCTTAGAACTCACTAAGCATTCCAGATAGATAGATGTCGAAAATAGCCATCAGCATTGGGTGTTTTGCACAACTTCTTCTGTGTAGCTTTTTTCAAGATTAGGGTTGTTCTGTTTCTTATTTTTTTAAGAGCCTTCTGTTGGTGTTTTTAATAATAATTTTCATGGGTCTGTCAGCCCTTTTTTCTACTTCTGAGTATGGCTTGGTTTGGATCAATACTTTCTTTATAAAAACTGTCAGTGGGGTCTCAGGAGAAGGAAGCTCATGACACTGGTCACCTCAGACTATTGTATGGTGGCCAGGCATGCTCAAGACACCACAGAAGTGACCAGAAAGGCTAACCCCCCCTCAGTGGATCATTTTGGGATTTGTAAAACTCTCCACACACCTTCCCAACAGCACCTCTGTTCTTGCAAACTTGTTTTGGGAACCAAGGGGACGTTGTTCCTGTCACCAGTGATGCAACTTTGATGGCATTTTTAGCCTCTTTTCTACATAATGCACCCAGTGCTAGATGTTGTAGAGTTTTATGAAGCTAACGGAAGTCACTGCTCGCTTTCCCACAGCTCTGCTACATTGGATGTAGCAGCATCTGTGGCTGAGATGAGATCTGAGGATATCGGTTTTCCTTCTCCTCATCACCTGAGTCCCAAGTGGGTGTTTAATTTTCTCTGAGAAGAAAGACTCACTTGGGTGGAACAAAAGCCTTTTGACACAAGTGTTTCAGGATGTGATCTGTCGGCTGCTGAGGGGTTCAGCAATCCTGTTTGTAGCCTGGCATAGAGACACACTAGAAAGAGAAACACAGGTCAGAAATAGCAGAGAAAGGGGACTGTTGCAGACATAACAGCAGGTGATTCCTTACCATCTCGGCATGTGTCATTTACTGGTAATAATGTTTTGCACAGATAACCTGCCTGGTGTACTGTAGGGTTTTAGGGCCCCCACACAGCTCACCTTCATGCCTGTGAACAGGTATCTCATAATTAAGCATCTCCTTGTGCATGACTGCTTTTCGGCCTCTGCAGGTACAACACGTATTGACAACAGAATATGAATATGACCTGACTGAAATATCAACTAGTCTATAAACCCATTGCACCAATAATCTGATTAATTCAGCATATCAGCCAGCTATTAGAAGCCTCTGAGCTCTTCTTCTGAGATACCCAGACGTCTTAAATTTCTCTGACTTGGCAAGGTACTGTGGATACTTCATGTGTTCCATGAAATAGTTGGGATCACATAGGATCAGGCCTTCTTGGTATTAATTATTTCATGCTAAACATTATTACATGGCCTATTCTAGGACTATTCTTGTGCTTTGGAGCTTTTCTCTGCACACCATCCCCTCTGAAACAGCTGCAGCAGGAGACAAATGATGCAAAGAGGATCACAGCTGATATGTACTGTATGAATAAATTGCTTGATTTCTCATATAATGGGTAACCAGTGTAAGGCACCTAATCCATAATGATCTATGTAAGTTGATGGACAAGCTCCTTAAACTGAATCTATTCCTGAATGCCTTTTTTCCTTGGTATTACAAATATTCTCTCATATTATGACTTTCCTCAGACATCTGGAATAAGCCTCAGGTTCGCAGGCTCTGGTCCTCGTGGGAGACTTCAGTCACCCCAATATCTGCTGCAGGGACAGCACAGCAGGACACAAGCAACTTGGAAGGTTTCTGAAGTGCAGTGATGGCAACTTCTTGACACAGATGAGCGAGGAGCCAATGAGGGAAGATGCCTTGTTGGAACTCATGCTTACAAACCCAGAAGAACTGTATGTGATGTGAAAATTAGGGTAAGCTTTGGCTACAGTGACCATGAGAGGGTGGAGTTCAGGATCCTGAGAAGAGGACAAAAAGCCAAAGCAGGGTTACAAGCCTTATTTCAGGAGATCAGACTTCAGCCTGTTCAGGCATCTGCTTGAAGAATTCTCAGGGAGGCTGTGGACAGAGGAGGAGTCAAGGAGAGCTGATTGATTGATTTTCAAGAATCACCTCCTCCAAGCTCAAGAATGGTCCATTCCTGCATATGGGAAATCAAGCAAGGGCAGCAGAAGGCCTGCATGGATGAACAAGGTGGTCCTGACTAAAGGCAAACATGAAAAAACAGCATAGAAGAGATGGAAGCAGGAACAGGTGACTCACTGTCCAAGTATGCAGGGATGTCCCTGTAAGTGCCAAGGGACATGGCTGATGTCATTGTGAGACCACTCGTGATTATCTTTGAAAGGTCACGGTGAGCCGGAGAGTTTCCTGAAGACTGAAAGCAAGCAAATTCCACTGGTATCTTCAAGAAGAGCAAGAAGCGTAATTCAGGGAACTACAGGCTGGTAAGCACTACCTCGATCCCAGAAAAGTTGATAAAGTCCTCCTGGAAGTCATTTCCAAACAGAGGAACGACAAGGAGGTAATTCAGCATAGACATGAAAGGGAAATCATGCCTGACAGATAGGCACCTATGATGAAACAACTGGATGTGGACAGGCTTTTGATGCTGTCTCCATAGACAAACAGATGAAGTATTGGGGTGGATGGGCTAGGTGAATAGGCAGTGAGGTGAATTGAAAACTGGCTGAATGACCAGGCTCAAAGGGTTGTGACCAGCTAGACAAAGCCTAGCTGAAGGCCATTAACTAGTGCTGTAACTCAAGGATCAGTACTGGGGCCAATACTCTTCAGTGTCTTCATTAATGACTTAGATGAGGGGACAGGTTGCACCCTCAGCAAGTTGTCAAATGATATGAGGTGACTAATAGACCAGGTGGGTCTGCTGCCATTCAGAGGGACCTTCAGAGGCGGGGAATTGTGCAGAGGTGAATCTCATGATATTCAACAAGGGGAAATGCCAAATCCTGTATCAGGAGAGGAATAGCCATAAGCATCAGTGCACTGTTGGGGCCAACCAGCTGGAAAGAGCTTTAGGGAGAAGGACCTGGGGGTCCTGGTGGACAACGAGTTGAACCTGAGCCTTGCAGCAAAGAAGGCCAACATCCTCTTGGGCTGCATTAGACAGAGCATGCTCAACAGGTTGAGGGTGATCTTTCACCTCTAATTAGCAGTGGTGAGATACACCTGGAGAGCTGTGTCCAATGCCAGGCTCCCCAGTATGAGAGACAAGGAGACTTGAGTCCAGCAAAGGACCTCAAAGATAATTGAGGGCTTGGGGCATCAAGGGGAGGCCATGAGAGTTGGGACAGTTCCAGCCTGGAGATGACAAGGTTTATAGGGATCTTATCAATGTGTATAAATGCCTGATGAGGTGAGTAATGGCCACAGGCTAAGATGGAAATTCTGTTTAAACATAAGAAAAAAGCTTTTTATTGTGTGTGGTCAAACACTGGAATAAGTTGCCCAGAGAGATTAAGTCTCCATCCCTGAAGATACTCAAAACCTAGCTGTACCTGGCCATGAGCAACCTCTCTCACTGACTCTGCTTGAGCAGGGGTGTTGCACCTTCCCACCTCAGTGATTCTGAAATATTTTAAATTATAGTGAATGCAACTTACAAATGACACTCTGGGTGAATTTTTATCAGGTAAGGGGAGTATCTTTTGTTGGTTTTTTCTCTGGTTTAAATTTGCAGTTTGGGGACCCAATCCTTAATAGAAATTTTTGAAACTAATGCACATTAATTTAGGATCTATTCTTATAAGTCTTCATTTTCACTGATGTGATTTGTCCCTGTTCTTAAAGAAGATTTTCTCTGTGGAGGACAGGGTGGACTAGTCTCTAAGTTCCTGCTGTGAGGGTTGCATACGGGCCCTCATAGGAGGACATAATACAGATTACTATCAGAAACATTCTAGCTTAATGTAGACGTACGTATCTGTAGCACTGTAACTGTTCGATCCTCATCAAAAAGTAAATCACAGCACCTGAAGAGGGTTAAGCCTGCTGCGCTGTCAGTTTGGTCCAGGCTTTTCTTCATAGTTCCACAGTAGCAACCCTGCGATGAGTGTGACGGTTCAGCCTACAACCTCAGCAAGTGCTCTTACGCTTCATTTACTGAACCCGAGACACGACAATGTTCATTTGGAACTCACACATTTCAGACTAATTCTGTGCTGTATGATGCTTTCACTGCCATCTGGCCTCAGGGACAAGCCATTTTAATTTTCCCAGAGTATTACTGACCCCCTGTTATTAGATTTTACCCACGGCAGACACTGTGGTCCTTCCCCTTATTGCTTTTCAAGTTGCACTGTGTTCTTGTATTCCCAGGTGACTGTTCAAATGCACTTGGTATAAAATATGCTGCAACCCATCTAAGCTTTTGCTGCAGGCTCCAAAGGATAGACCTTAACTTGGATTTTATTAGGCTGTGTGAATCTATACGAAAATAAAAAATAAAATAATTCAGCCTTAAGAAAGGCGATTACATTAAATTATTATTTTTTGAGTCTGATGGAATAGAAACATGTGTTTGCATCTGAGCGTAGACTGTACTTACACAGGAAACTAAAAGTAGCTGAGATGCTCTGAGGCATTGGTACAGGGCTGGTGGATATTGAAGGCATATTGGAATGTGCAATAAGTAGCAAAGCCCTTTAGCTGACCAAGGATTTGTAATTGTGAGAGAGCCACAAATTCTCACTCTTTAAATGCAATGATTCATGCATCTATAGACGGCTGTAATCTGGGATCTCTTTCCCTGTATTCTCACTATTTCTCTGCCTTGAATGCTATCTTGCCTCGAGGTCTGATCTTGCAGGATCTCTAACTCTAGAAACAGATCCGTTGCTCTTGGGGGCAAAATTGTACCCTCAACCAGTAACTCATGCCTGTTTAAGACTTTTTAGTAGTGCTGTAATTGTGCTAGAGGGAAAGGTTTCAGTTGTTTTCAAGGGGTGTAGTTGCTGAGATATAACAGACACTGACATAGACTATTCCTGCCATTCAGACCTTGTTTTGTAGGACAGCTGGAGCATAATTCCCAAGAGGCTGCACTTGGGCATGCCCGTTAGGTCTATATTGTTATATTATTGACAGAGTGCTTTCAACCAGGGTGTAGACTGAACTTTTAATGAGTGAGAATAATTGAGTGCAGGAGTTACAACTCATTTCAGAACAATAACATGACATCTGGCCATAAAAGTTAACCAGTACTTCCATTGGTTGCATAAATGTTTGTTTAGATATTCCTTGAGGGATCTTTCATGATAAAGTGTTTTTTCTGCTAAGCTAATGATAAGTTAAGAAGATCATAATTTAATCAAAGGAGAGTTCTTGCTATGTTTGGCAAGTCAATAACCATTCCACTATAGGTATGTTTGATGAGTCAACAGTAATTTTTAACTGAATGTCTTAATCACAAGAACAGTTGGAATGGAAGAAAGGAAAATCTAAACTAATTAAATCTTTCTAGTCTAAAAATAAAATTGGTGGAAATGCACCATTTTGTTAAAACAGTCTATTTCTCTGTAAGAGATTATTCTTGCCATGATTGACTATTCCTGTAATGAAGGCAGTGCTATGACTAAAGTGAGGACAATGATATATTAATAAAAGATGAACAGTCTTCTGTGTAGCTAACAACTTAGAATTTAATCCATACCCCAGGATTAATTAGGATATGGAAGTCTGGCAAAACACTGTGTAGAATTTCAATGTTTTTATTTTTCCTAAAACAGAAAATAATCTTCTAGCATATCATATGAACATATATAGAATCATAGAATCATAGAATCATTTAGGTTGGAAGAGACCCTTGGGATCAT